>JBAMIE010000029.1:181489-193454 GCA_037177295.1 Kaempferia parviflora | reverse complement strand
TTGATGGGACGGAAGCTTTGACTGTCCTTGCTAACAGTCCGACGAGCCTCTCACTCGATCAGCTTTCCTTAGCCGCAGGGACTGACTCGTCTCTTTGAGAACTTAGTTATTTTGCCGATTGCTCATCTGACTGGGCGTATTGTTCGCTCAACAAAGTAGGCTCATAGGACGCTTAGGTTGAGGATGCCCCTTGACTGGTCGGGGGACGGGTTTGCTCGGTCGGATTGTCCGAGAGCTATTTGGACAATGGGTTTGTCTGCTTGCCTGACTGACTTGGTCGTCTTTGACTAGGACCGCCATCTCAACGGCTCTTTTACTTGACCCTCTCATATCTTACACACCGCATCCATTTCTAAACGATTTGGATTTGTTGCAGTTTATTGGAGCTTCAATGGGGACTTCAAACCTCAAGATCCCTCATAGGGATGCTACTGCCGGAAACGTCAGCAGCTGTAGTACTAGTCTTCCCGGCCAGGCTTGCTGCGTCGTCGTCGAGTATCTCGCCGGGGGCACTCTGAAGCAGTACTTGATCAAGAACATGAGGAAGAAGCTGCCTCTGAAGATCGTGGTGCAGATCGCGTTAGACCTCGCCAGAGGGTGACTACTCTTCGTTCTCTTTGTTGTCTCTGTTCAAACAGAGGGATGTATGATGAACCCTTCCATTGCAGGCTGAGCTACCTGCACTCGAAGAAGATCGTGCATCGCGACGTTAAGACCGAGAACATGCTGCTGGATCTCGATCGCACCCTTAAAATCGCCGATTTCGGCGTGGCGCGCGTCGAGGCTCAGAATCCCAGGGACATGACCGGCGAAACAGGGACGCTGGGGTACATGGCGCCGGAGGTCCTCGACGGGAAGCCCTACAACAGAAGATGCGACGTGTACAGCTTCGGCATATGCCTCTGGGAGATCTACTGCTGCGCCATGCCCTACGCTGATCTGAGCTTCGCGGAAGTCTCCTATGCGGTCGTTCGACAGGTTAGGCTTCTTGACTGTCCACCCCGAGTGTTTCTCGATTTAACTAGATAGTCAATAAAAAATTTTTATGGGATCGAACCGATCATCCTACATCATTTTTGAATTGATGGGCAGAACTTGCGACCGGAGATTCCCAGGTGCTGTCCCGGTTCGTTGGCGAGCATAATGAAGAGATGCTGGGACGAAAACCCGAACAGGAGGCCGGAGATGTGCGAGGTCGTGAAGCTCTTGGAGGCGATAGATACGAGCAAGGGAGGCGGCATGGTCCCCCGCGGCAGGTCGGCCAGCTGCTTCTGCTTTTCCGTGACTCGGGGTCCTTAAACTGAGTCGCCCTCCTCCGTTACAGGAGAAGAGAAGAGAAGAGGAGAAATGCCTCGAGTTTTGTATGAGGCTAGATATATATATATACAATGAACTGATTATATGCTTACCTTACTTTGTTGTGTTGTTAAGGGGTTCCCTTTCCATTCTACCACTGGATGGCTCTCGTGGTAGTGTGTATATCTATAATATTCTCATTTTTATTTATTTTTAACCTTTTTCAATTCTATATTTTAATTGAATATTCAGATCAGGTATGATATATCAAATATCTATATTAGTAGATATTTTAATCTACATAACTTTATGTGCGTGAACACGAGCGACATCTGATGTGGAGAACCAACGCAACTCTAATTACAATTGTTTATTCGTTATTATCTCTCCTGCATGTAATATGTTGTTATTTTTTTTTGCAAAACAACGCCACCGCAGAGCTGTTCTTTAAAGAACAATTCTACGACAGAAAACAACTCATTCGTGAAACTGTTTTTTCAAAAATAGCTAAACAGTTTAGCTGTTATTTAAAGAACAGCTAACCAGTTTAACTGTTCTTTAACTATTTTTTTTTTAAACAGCTAAACTGCGTTTAGCTGTTCTTTAACAGCTAAACAGTTTAGTTATTTTTTAAAAAATAACTAAATTGTTTAGCTGTTTTTGGAAAAATAGCTCTGCGAGTGAGCTGTTTTCTACCATAAAACGGCGCCACACTGTAGGAGAGAGAATTTAGTCTGCATGCAGGAGAGAGAATAGCAAATAAAAAATTATAATTAGCGCTGCGTTGGCTCTCCACATCAGATGTCGCTCACGTTTGCACACATAAAGGTGTGTAGACTAAAATTTCTCTCTAAATTAGAGTTGTAAGATTATAAATATAGTCCCATATAAAAAATACATGGGAAAGATCATGAATTTATAAGAGAAATATATCTCTATTTGTAGTAGACATTTCGAGTAGATTACAAGAATAAAATCATGAGAGTTTAGTCTCAAATGGATAATATCACGCTATTATGGAGATATCTAAATTCTTTAGATCTAATAATTGGTATTAGAGTTCAGACTGTCAAAAATATTAACCACCGATTATGTATAAAAGTCGTAATTTAATCGAGTCATATGAATAGAATATTGATTTGGAAGAAAGAAACTAAGAACTCTTATATATATGAATAAATAGTGCCAGAAATCATGTATAGATGGTCCTTTATACCCTCCTTTAATATTTAATTATTTTAACTCTCCGCTTCACTAAGCCATCGATTTGGCGCTTCTGCACGCATCTTGACGCAAATCCAGCCTTCCATTCGCTACGCCCTGGGCTCGTGTGGTTTTGGAGCACCACATCGCCCTTCGCGTTCACGCATATCTGCTTTGGCAGATTGCAAAGCCGCACTTCGTTCGACGCCAGCTCCTCCTCCTCTTTCTCGATCAATTCGTCTCAAAATCGAACGCAATCGGGGTGAATCCTCCATTTGATTCGTTCATGGTACGGGCCCTTCTACTCTTCGATCAAATTTTTTTTTTTTTGCTGTTAGGCGAG
This sequence comes from Kaempferia parviflora, assembly GCA_037177295.1. Taxonomy (NCBI): domain Eukaryota; kingdom Viridiplantae; phylum Streptophyta; class Magnoliopsida; order Zingiberales; family Zingiberaceae; genus Kaempferia; species Kaempferia parviflora. The sequence continues at coordinate 190,612 of JBAMIE010000029.1, read as the reverse complement.
GCTTGCTGAAGAACTGTGGGAGTTTTTGGTGCGTGCCTTACCCTTTCCGTGCGATTTTAGGGACTTCATTGCGGAGTTGGAGTGGTTTCTTGATTCTGGTGAGTGTCATCTTGTTCTGACCCTTGTCGATTGACGGGAGACTTGCCGGATGCGGCGAATTTGTTTTGCTGCACTTTGCTTCGAGCATTGGTTTCGGGAACGGGCGCTTGTGGCTGTGAATCTGGAGGTTAGATTAGCTTTCCCTTTTATTTAATTTGGCTTCTCCTCTCTGCTCCTCGGTGCGTTGCAGACGGTTTTTTGATGGATTATTGTCTTCGCTTTGGTTAGGTTTTCTAATTGAAGGGCGAACCGTACTTGTTGAATTATAAAATCTATTTTGCTGAAATTCAAGTTTCATGGAATTAGTAAGAAAACGCGTACTACTCTGTGTTTGTAGCTTACCTTCTGCTTGGCGTTGTGCCCCGTGCTCCTCCTAACTTTTTCTATCTCTTTTGGTCATGTCTTTTGAACAAGCTATTCACAAAATCTTGTTTTTTGTTCATCTGACACAGGTCTCGAATGGGTCTTAACTTTCATATGCATCATTTCAATACTATGACAACATTATCTTTGATGCTTTCATGTTTGGAAACCTCAGTTCCTGGGATTTATTCCTGATTTCTTATGTTATTGTCCCATTCAATGACGCCAAGACCTTTTCCCCTTACGGAATCTGCGACTTTCAGTAAGGTTGTATCTGATATATCAGTCTTGGTATGCTGCTAAGTGCTAAATGAGTGTTATTTCCTTTTAAGCTATCTATAACAGCCTTCGTGGTTGAGTGATTTATTTTGTAATGTCTCATATTGTGATTTCAATTCAAACGATCATTTAGTTTGATGGTTGTACTGTTATATCTGAGTGCCTCCTTTTCAATTTTCCACATGCAACTGCATTGCTCATTGGATTTACATGAGTCTAGGCAGTAGTGGCTCAATCATTAAATTCGGCATTTTTAATCCTTCATCTAATCATTTAGTTATTAAAATGGATTAGGTGTTTGATATTGTGATTCCAACTTACTTAAATTTTGATGTGGCAGTTCACAGGAAAGACATTTGGTTCCGCTGGTCCCTTTTGCGTAATCAGTAACTATTACATGATTGATATTTGATCTTTTGTTATGGGTACAAATGATAGGAAAAAAATATTAAATTAGATAACCAAGTTGGAGGATTAAATTTTAGTATTTAATACTAAAATACTAAGTATTATATTCATCCTTTGTTATTATATTTTAGTTCTCTTCTTTGGAAATGTTTTATTTATGTAGAGGAAGTTTGTTCTCTAAATCCATTCATGTCTCTAACTGTTAACCATAACCATATCGAACATAAACACCATGAGTAAGACATTCTTGCTGTAAATGGAAGTCATCTGTTCTATTACTGGACATAGTGATATCTAAGCTGAATATACCATGGGTTTGTACAAAGGAAAAGCAAACCCATAAATCCAAATTCTTTGTTGGGGGAGGATAGACAATGATCTATACTTTTCATGTTGCATGGCTGCTTCTATGTGTTCATCGTGATATTTATTAAGTATACAACTCCAGAGGCCCACTGATTTGCTAGTGATATTGCTATGATTTGTGTTGGTAAACCTTTTTCATTCAAGAATTAGTCTAAATCAACATATGTTATTGAGTCTGCTTCTTTTGCTTGTTATTTGATATTAATCTCTCTCACTTGTAGGCCTTAGAATTTCACCAACTGTTTTAGGTTACTATGTCAAGGACCTTGAGGAGTTAGTCATCATGTCACCTCTGATTGATGGTCTCCCAGATGAAATTGCTATCCAGTGCCTGGCACGAGTACCATTCTACTTCCACCCTCAATTGCAGCTTGTTTGTCGTTCTTGGAGGACTCTACTTCGAAGCCCTCGTATCATTAAGGCTCGTTGTGAAGTTGGGGCTTCAGAAGAGTTACTTTGTGCATTAGCATACGACCCTGAGAACATTTGGCAGCTCTATGACCCTCTACTAGACCGTTGGATAACCCTACCAGTTATGCCTTCAGAAATCAGGCACCTTGCCCGCTTTGGTGCTGCATCTGTTGGTGGAAAACTATTTGTTATTGGAGGCGGCAGTGATAGAGTTGATCCATTGACAGGAGATCATGATCGCATTTTTGCAAGTAATGAGGTTTGGTCTTATGACCCACTTCTATTTGAATGGGCACAACGGTCACCCATGCTTGTACCCCGTGCAATGTTTGCCTGTTGTGCTTTGGATGGAAAGATTGTCGTAGCAGGAGGATTCACAAACTGCCGAGAAACCATAACTAAGGCTGAGATTTATGATCCTCAATTGGACACATGGGAGCCCCTTCCTGATCTCCAACACTCGCATACCTCTGCATGCTCTGGGGTGATCATTGGGGGAAAGATGCATGTGTTGCACAAGGGGTTGTCAACAATCCAGATATTGGATTACGGCGGTAAAAAGTGGGATGTTGCAGACTATGGTTGGCTTCAAGGCCCAATGGCTGTGGTTCGTGGGGAGCTATACGTTCTGAGCAATGGCTGCATCTCTAAACAATACGGGGAGAATTTAACTGATAGGGTGGTGTCAAATGCATCAGAGGTTCAGAACCGAATTAGTTTTGGGATGATTGGCGTGGGAGATGAGATATTCATAATTGGAGGAGTAATCGGGCCTGGTCCAAGGAATCAATTCATTAAGCAGCTATCAGATGCTGATGCGCTGAATGTTAGGGTTGAGAAGCCAGCATGGCGCAAAGTATCACCGATGACCCATTGCTGTGGCAGCATTCTAGGGTGTGCAGTGCTTAGGATCTAGTTTTCGATTGCCAGATAGCAAAGGACAAGAAGTTAGAATCGCACCCGTTCTTGTTTGTATTGTGATTGCGGGGCTCCTTTGTTTTGTTTTTGTACTGCCCTATTGCTAGCATCATCTGGCAATGTTGTAATGCAATAGTCTGTGTTGCCATTCCCCATTGAAAATCATCTTTGGATGTCTCATTGTAGCTTCAGAGTGGCTGAAAGTAAGGGTGTGCTTGGAAGCCAGTAAAAGAGATGGTATTGACTATTTTTCAGTCGTTATGGATAATAATAACACCAATTTGTAGGAGAATGATTAGTTGACAACGATTAGCTTCTCTCTCTGAGGCATTACAGTTTGAGTTTATCAAATTATGTAAGTTAATAAGCTTGCATATCAGTCTTTTACTATCAAATTATTATGTAAGCTTGCATATCAAACTCCTCTGAGGCACTGCCACTTGAATACAGTTAAATTTGACTGAAAATACCAACTGACTGTTTCAACAATTTCATACTAATCTCTCAATTCACAGCTGATAGATATGCAGTTGCCCGTCGCGAAAAGAATTGAAGAGCCTTGGAGGAAGAAAATGTAGTGCCGAAATCATATGTAACTAAACTGATACACTACTCCTGTAACTGATAACTCAGCCTCTATCAGAAGTGGCTCCAAGGAGTCGACGATATCTCTCATAAGTGGCCTCGCCTTTGGGTTTCGGTTAAGGCAGTGGTGAGCCAACATTGCTGTCTTTTGCACGGCTTTCTCGGGGTAGTCTCCCCCCAATCTTTGGTCTACAATTTCGTGAACTTTCATCTTTTGAGTGAGCAATGGGGCAGCCCAATCAGTGAGTGTTTGTTTGCGGCCGGAGCGTGACTTGCCCAGTGATTTCCTTCCGGTGAGGAGCTCGAGGAGGACAACTCCGAAGCTATAAACATCACTCATGGCTGTCAAATGCCCTGAGTTGAGTAGAAGTAAACAATTGCCATGTTAGACTAAATGATCCAAAATGTGGTTCTGCAAACACATCTACAATGCAAAAAAAAAACACAGGCACCTTTTCCATGCTGGCCTAACTTTGGCTAGAGCTATGTTACTTAGATTAAATTTTCACTAGGATTGTTTGTATATGTAACAATGTACGATATCCAAAACCATCAATTCACAACTTCAGAGTTGCATAACTAAAAGTTCAAATGTTTAGCTATGTGTACCTGTCATGATATACTCCGGAGCTGCATACCCGTAAGTTCCTATAATGCGGGTAGAAACATGAGATTTATCCCCAACTGGTCCATCTTTTGCAAGTCCGAAATCGGAAAGTTTTGCATTGTAATCCTATAAACAGAAACAAAAGCTAATAAGAACTAGTGTCAAACAGCAAATTAAGATAGTCTTGTTCTTAACCAATTTCAACAAGTTTAATGAGATCAGTGTCGATTTCTATACTAACTTTCATCTACATTGTTAGCAAATTTAGTCTTGTTCTTAACCAATTGCAACAGCTTTTACGAGATCAATGTCGATTTCTATACTAACTTTCAAGTATATTGCTGAGAAAATGTAAAGATACACATAGTTCAGTGCACCAACCTGGTCTAGCAAAATGTTGGATGTTTTGAAATCGCGAAAGATGACTGGTTTTTCAGCTTCATGGAGAAAAGCAAGCCCTTTAGCTGCCCCAAGTGCAATCTTCATCCTGATAGACCACGGAAGGGGGAGCAACACAACTGCACGGCGATACAATTTTTCGTCAACCAGTTATTTTCTCTTAAATATAATTTATAGAAGCAAGAATTGAGAAACAGATGCCACTTAGAAATAATAAGAGCCATTAGAAAATAAAAATTCCATCTTTATCATAGACAAATACACAGCCTTATAAGACAAATAGCTAGGTGGGGTTATAGAAGACCTGTTTCTTGATACATATGTGCCAAAGAATTCATTGATGGAACAAGTGGAAACAAGACATTGTATCTACCGATAAATATCCAAGAAAGTTAGGCACAAAGCATTCATCTTGTGCTAAATCATTATATTTGTTTAATGAAACAAAAGAATCTAAAACAAGTTGGTGAAGTTGTCTGGATGATTACTTGAGAAGAGATTGGATTCAACACTTCCGCGAGGCATGAACTCGTATATCAGGACTCGGTGCTCATCCTCGCAGCAGTAACCGATCAACTTGACCAAGTTAGGGTGAGAAAGCTGCCCAAGAAATATAACCTCAGCCTGAAAAAACAGCAGCAATTGTCACAAACAAAGGAAACACTAGCAACTGTTCTGAGCCAATTGAGGTAGGATGTAGTGTACCAGCCACTCTCTGTGACCCTGTGAACTATTATTATCAGCATCATGGACCTTCACTGCAACTTGAAGGGGTTGAAGCCCCTCTCTGAGATCTTGATTGATGAATCCCTTGTAAACGCTTCCGAATCCGCCTTCGCCTAATATATAGTCCAGCCGAAAGTTTCCTGTGATGATCTTGAGTTCATCAAAAGTGAACGCTATGAGATGGTTTGTGGCAGTATCCCCTCTCAAGTCCTCGACTTCCTCAGGGTTGGAAGGCAATTTTTGGCTTCCCTCTTTTTCCTCCTCTTTTTTAACTGAAGGGTCCGAATTCTTCTGAGAATCTAACATGGAAAAGAGAAGAGCTAGATTCACTGTAGAGCTAGATTCTTCAGAAAATATCAATAAATCAAGAAACTGACCTGCTCTGGCATTTGATGATATTTTGTAGCTGAAAGAACTTCCACTGAACCAGCAATTCCCCATCAATGATCAAATCGTCAGTGGTATGGCTCAATCACAGCACCACCCACCCTGTGCCACTCTTGAAGATAGCTTTTTAATGGATGCATGGAAGGAGACCCATCAACATCTTCTCTGTGTGTTTCTCCATGTTTTTCTTCTCTCTGTTAGAAGGAAGAGGACAAGGATTTATAGAATGTCAAGAAAGATCATATTTTGCAGGGAGGAGAGGGAAAAAATGAATTCAATTATGAACCGGAAGCATGAAAGTGACACCGCAGCTGGGTTCCCATCAGTGTCAGTAGGCACTGGAAAGAATTGAGTTAGGTGGTCTTAGACATTGCTTAATATGGTTGACTCTACGTCGACATAATTCCCTAAGAATTAGATTCATTTCATTAGCATGCGCGGCCAATAAAGAGGATCGGGAGAGTAGTTTTTATTTTTAGCATGGCAAAAAGTCCCTCTTCAGCTTCAGCTTCAGCTCAGAGATTCCTGCAATTTAACGTGGAACTTCAATTTAATGTTGATGAGTTGAATACGGTAGGATCTTCCGAGTTGGATCAAAGAGTCAAGGGAGGTGGCATTCAATGCCAAGGAAGACTAAGATAGTCAGTCAAGCACCCCGATCGAGCGGACCCATTGTCCGACTGCCCCAGGCAGCCTAACCGAGCTGACACGCTGTCCGACCGCCCTCCCGGCCGCTCTCGACTAGAGCGTTCTTTGAGCCCACCCGGTTCTCTGAGCCCACCTGGTCGAGAGCCAAGCGGTTCAGACTGAGGGGTCAACATGAAAGTGTCTAATCAGACAACATGCCCGACCGAATGAACAATCAACAAAAGAACTAAATCCTCAATGAGACCGAGTCCATCCCTGTAGCTAATGGAAGCCGATCGAGTGCGAGACCTGGTCAGGCCTAGGAAGAGACCTGGTCAGGCCTAGGAAGAGAACTCGGTCAGTCGGAGTGCTAGCATGGACGGTTGAAGCTTTTCCATTTCATCAGCCTCATCTATCTCTTTTGGCGCATAGTGTACCTGTTGTAAGAAGATCAAGTACGAGAGGATATGCCTCTTATTTTATGTATGGTAAAGCCTGCCAAACACAGAGATGATACGTCAAATTAGGAAAATGTGTCGAAATGTACTAGCAATTTAATTAGGCTTTTCAAAAAGTGCATGAAAATTCACACTATAAATGATGTCTGTATCCATAGGCACATGTACGCGAAACATACTCCACATTTTGTACTGTTCTTTATTTTCATTTGCACTGAGTCGCTGACTTGAACGTCGGAGTACCTGTATTGGGGACTATTTCTCTGGCCAGTTTTGTAAGTTATTTTTTAGCATACAGATTTACTAGACTCAGAGCATCTCTCCTTTACACAAAATAAATAAATAAATAAATAAATAAATAAAAATTATGCATCAACACCACGTATTCCAACGGTAATTCTCCCCTTAACTGTTTCGTATTCAATAACTTTGTTTTATTTTACAAAAATAGAAAGTAAAAATTAATTAGAGGATAATCTTTCCGATTTCCAGATACTTATCATCCTCGCGGATTTCCAGGAAGAACTTTTCTTAATTTTGCAGGCAATTCTCTATAAATCTTGCTGCGTGAGCCTTGCTCGTTCCTCAGCAAAAAGTCAAAAAGTATGATTTCTTTTATTTTAAAAAGAGTCTCTTTTTTTTTCTCCTCTTCTTCTTCATTTGCATTTCGCATTCTGTTTCTGATGATCGATCATGTCTGCAGATTCAAAATGGAATCAATGCTACGGAAACTGCTTCTTCTGTTAACGCTCTCAATCTGCTGGGCAACAGCAGCTGCAGACGACTACGTGAAATACAGGGATCCTACGCAGCCACTGAACGCTCGAATCAAGGACTTGCTCCCCCGCATGACTCTCGCTGAAAAGATCGGCCAGATGTCCCAGATCGACCGGCAAATCGCAACACCCGACGTCCTCCAGAATCACTTCATCGGTATATCTCTCTCTATCTGTCTGTCTATCTATCTATCCATCTATACATGTCATATTCGATCCACCAAAAGAGAAGAGAGTCCCCTCGGGACGGTGCGAAGGTTAAGATATGGAAACGTATCACATGAGATTTAGAGGTCGAGTCTCAGCAGCGTGCCTGAGTATATACATCTCCTGTGTCTTGATCATTTGTACTTATAATTAATAGTCATTCATAATTTAGCTCCCTGATTGACAGAGATATCTAATTAATTTATTGACTAACTTTGATATATCAGGAAGTGTCCTGAGCGGCGGCGGCAGTGTGCCAAAGCCCAAGGCTTCTGCCTGGGAATGGGCAACGATGGTGAACGACATTCAGAAGGCTGCTCTCTCCACCCGTCTCGGCATCCCAATCATCTACGGCATCGACGCTGTTCATGGCCACAACAATGTCTACGGAGCCACCATTTTCCCCCACAATGTTGGCCTCGGTGCCACTAGGTTAGGTCTGATCCATCGATCTTCCACTCCACAAATGAAAGTCTGTCTAGTAACTAGAATATGAGGTATTGACATGATAAGGTTTGGAGTTTAAATTTCAACATAGCCGAGATAAATATCTCCCTTATATATTAGTTGCTATTCCAAGTGCTAGTAGTCATTGTGTATTTGAGCCGAACCAAGCTGAACTAAGTCGAACAGTAAGAGACTTGAGTTTGGGCTCGGTTCGTTATCACTAAGTTCGAGCTTGGCTCGAGTTTGATTTGAGCTTTAATTTTTAGGCTCGAGCTCGGCTCATAACAAAATTCAATAGTTTGAGTTTGACTCAAGCTCGGCTCTCATTTAAAAATTAAACGAACTTAGTTCAAGATTATTTAAGATAATTAACTATAATAATTAATAATATATTATTATATTTATTATATATAAATGAGCCTCTATTAAGCACAAGCTTAGTTTGATAATATTTTTGAACTCGAAATCAGGTTTAGGGGTGTTAAAAATGAATCCGACCCGACGACTCAATCCGAGTCGACCCGAAAAAAATCAGGTTTGGGTTGGAAATTTTTGGGTTCAGATCGGGTTCGGATTGAAAGATTTTGGGTTAAAAATTTTCGGATTGAGTTCGGGTTGGGTCGAGTCGGGTTTGGGTTGATCCAAATTTAGGAGTTAGTTGATTTTTTTAGGATTAAATCAAATTTTATTTTGAAAATTAAGATATTTTTATGTATATTAATATTAATGTTATTATAATAGTGATGAAGTATTGAGATAAAAGTGAATAATTATTAGAAAAATAATCAAAAAATTATTTTGAATAGAGTTATATAGGTTATTCGGGTTGGGTTTGAGTTGATCGGGTTGGTCGGGTTCGGGTTCGGATTGAGGTATTTCGGGTTGAAGTTGGGTTCGGGTCGGGTTCGAGTTGAGAGTTGAAAAAAAAAAATTTTCCAACCTGATCCGAACCCGACTCGACTCACCCGATTTGACACCCCTAATTAGATTCGAGCATCGTTCGTTAACTTAATCAATAGAGAAATCGAATGCATTTTTTTTTTAAATCAAGACCCGAATA
>JBAMIE010000029.1:147831-159540 GCA_037177295.1 Kaempferia parviflora | reverse complement strand
ATGCACTTGGGTTTTCCGTGTAAGACTTTGCTATTCGGACAAAAACTAACAATTTCTTTGCAGATCTATTTTGTTACTTTCTTAATTGGGTCGTGGTCATGCTTGCTTTGTTTCTCTTTTTAATTTGTATGGTTCTTCTCTACAAACAATAGTTAGTGCATTGTGCTGATTGATTTCTTTGTTTATTGGCTATTGATAACTAGTTGATGCCATTAACGCCATCAAGGCTCAATACAAAGTGAAGAAGCAATGGACAGGTGATCCCTGTTCACCAGTAGAATATAGATGGGCTGGTTTGAATTGTAGCTATATTTCAGAGCCTCCGAGTATCACTTCTGTGTGAGTTATCTACAAGGAAAATATATTATTAAAACAATGACTGTTCTAAAATACTCAAATATTTAAATTTATAAGGTGAATTTGATTGTTTGCAGAAATCTGTCTTCTAGTGAACTAACCGGTGAAATATCCCCTTCCTTCAGTGAGCTTTCAGCAATCAATTATCTGTAAGTGCTGATGTTTTGTGATAAGTACCTTGATTATATATTTATATACTTGCACCTTGACCATGAAAGTAATCCTGGAAGTCCTTTCCTTTCTGTGTTTGTTGTTGAAGGATATGTATATAATTATATTGTCTTGGTTCCGAGTACTAAGTACTTAAAACACATATCTCGTGCAAATGTTGGAAACACCAAACTTACATATAATTCTATCTATCTATACATGTCTTGTCCTATTATCATATGATTCATTTGTTCACAATTGGAACTAACATAGAAAACACTGTGGTTATAGTAGGATCAGTTGGTGCCTTCTGAACTTCAGGCATGCAACCTTGTATTTTCTGCAATACTTGTATATTTTGTATTTTTTCTGCTAAAATTTTTATTTTATTTACAATTAAAGTTAATTTTCGTAATTAGTATTCCACAGTTACTTTCTTAAGATACAAGCTAGTAAGCTACTATTTATTATCTTCTATTACAAAATTTCCCACTTTTGTTTTATGTCCATCTTGCATAAATTATCCTACAGAATGAAGAGAATATCATTTTATCATTCTTTAATGTTCATAATTGGACATATACATTCATTTCATCAATGGTATAGTACACATTCCCATTTGGTCATTCTAGGTTGCCAATCTTGACCATATTGCTTATCATCAACCCTTTTTGTTCATGATCCATAACTAGACCACCAGTATTGCGTGAGAGTTACATGTGTCTATGCAGTCTACACCAAGTTGATTGATTATATGTAGAACACTGATATGATATTGTTAGTAGATGTGAACTTTTCATGTACCTTGGTTGCTTTGTTCAGGGGACAACTTGGAGTTGGAACTCTAATTTGGTTGTTAATTTCAGGGATCTATCTTACAATAACTTAACAGGAATGATACCTGATGCATTAGGACAATTGTCCCATCTTAAATTTCTGTAAGTCTTTCACCAATGGTTTATTTCCTATCTATTATTAAATTAATAGAAGAATCAATGACACGAGATCTCTTTGTAATATATTAACTTTCTTTACTTTTTTCCCCTTAGATATTTCATGCAAACCAACATTAATAAGACAATACCTCCTTCACTTAGTAGAAGAGTGAATGATGGGCGGCTACAGATTATGTAAGTGTTTGCTATAATTTCTTATGTTGAACTTTGACATCAATGTTCTCTTAAGAAATCTTTCTTCCAAATGTTAACTGATTTAGTCTATTCTACAAAGCAAATTTTATCTCTCTTTTAATACAAGGCACCTATTAGGACGCAGAGATTAACTTGTTAACGTGAGTTAGATGGCACATGGACAGCTTAACTATGACAATTTCAGCAACATGTATCACATTAGATGTGTGTTTGTTGGTATCTCGTATTTATATTATTCAGAATCAGTATGACCATGTATATTCATGATTAGAATCCTAGTATTGCTGAAAGTGAGTAGCCTATCTCTCCACCTGGCCATGAAATCTTTTCATTCTCCTTTTCCTAGTTTGACAATGAATTGGGACTGCCTGGAGCATAAAATTCATGTTACACCCTGATTTCTTTGTTATTGGGAAACTTAGGTTGTTTATATGGTACATAAAAGCTGAATCCCAAATCAAGATATGCCTTTTCTTGATGTTAGAGCATATCTGCTTTACATTTTTTTTTTATTTGCACTACAAAAGGTGGATCCACAGGTAAGAAATATATAGTTAGGTTCTCACTATCTTATTGGAATGGTTGTCAATTTGAATTTTTTAGTTCACAACTTGACAATGTTCTAAAAATTGGATCGCACTACTTTGGCTAAGAAATGCTTACTTTGTAATTATCTAGCTACATGAGAGAATTGGCGCATAAATGTTGTTAAAGATTTGACCACTGTGAAAAGTATCATTTCAAATAAGAGTATCAATCATTGGTTAGAACAATACTATTTTGATGCCTAGCGTCCATACCGACACATGGTTCTAGTGGCGCCGATTAGGAAAAAGATAGAGGAATCACTTCAAGGAAGATGAAGAAGAGGAGGAGATCCAACATATATGTTATAGGAGATTAAAGTTTCCTTATAACTGTAAGTTAATATCGTGGGTAAATTTCAAGTCCTTATCTTTTAGTATTCTAGATGAACTCACTGTATATTGAAGATAAACTTCTGCAATGAATCTTATTTGCAAATGCTATTGTGTTAATTAATGAGAGTATACATAAATTAGATTCAGAGCTTGACTGTGGAGAAAATAATAAGTAAAACTAAAATTGAATATATGTGAGCTAATTTTTACTAATCTGAAAAGAATCAAAGGAATTAATAGAATATGAATTTTTCTAAGAGATTTAGATATTTTGACTCTATCATTCAGCAAGAATGAGATATTGATGAAGATATCGTATTTAGGATAAAATGAGTAGTTGAAAAGGAGAGAAGCTATAGGAGTCTTGTGTGAGGCATGTCTCTTAGGCTAAACTTAAAGGGAAAAAAAAAGTTTTGTAGTGCAATTCATTTCACTTTATGGATTGGTATATTGAGTTATCTAGTACTAAAACGTATGAAGATCGATGAATGAAGTACTAGAAAGGATGGTAATTTAGAGCAGTTAGATGTAGTTCCAATAAACATAAAATAGAAGTATATAGTTTGTTTTAAAGGTGGTATGGAAACATTCAAAGGTGAAAAATAAACTCTATAGTTAGAACATAATCAATTAAAATGAAGTGTAAAGAGTAGTGAGAGTCTTGGTTCAATGGTAAAGTTGCTATCGTGTCACCTAGAGGGTCACGGGTTCGAGTCTCGGAAACAACCTCTTGCAAAGCAGGATAAGGCTGCGTATAATAGACCCTTTTTCTGGATCCCGCATTGATGGAAACTTTGTGCACTGATTACCCTTTTGTAAAGAGTAGTGAGAGATCAAAGAAAACTTTTGTTGGTGTAATAAAATATGTTTTAATTGATTTGAATTTTGTTAGTGATATGTTTTGCATAAAGCTAACTGATAAACTACATATAGTTCACCCTAGTAATTGGTACAAACATGTCTTGGTGAGGAGGAAGAGGTATATTTGATGTTTTTCATCATTCCTGATATAGAAAATTTTTCAATGTGTACAAAGCTACTAGGACAGTTCGTTATACCATAGAAATAGTATCTTGAATATCATCATAGCCTTGAAGATGATTGTAACTTTGGAACACTGAAGCAAAAAAGGTATAGATTGGTCCAATCCTCTTTCATTCCAATGCTTAGGCCCTATGCAATTGGGTGAAAGGACATAGGGGCAAGGCGTAGGATTGAAATCGACGCATGAGGGGGGATGGGGGTGAATAGCATTACGAATTTAAAAAATGAAAAGATAGTAAATAAGCGGTTGGATTAATGAAATTTACTTAAACTGATTCAATCAAGTATGGCAAAGACATAAGAGTGTGCAATAGATTTAGCTAATAGTTTAAGCATGCAAGTTGATTAGCCAAACCGAAATTATAGACACAACTGTTATAAAATATATTCTTATTTCTAAATTTCTCCTAGGTGGAGAAACCTCACAGAAAAAGAATTCAAAAATTAAAGCACAATAAAATAAATAAGGCAACATTAAAACAAATGAAAATGTTACTCTAGGTGTTGCCAATCAGAAATGAAGTGCAAATTGCAGTGTGTTGCAGCATAGAAGGCGAATGAGCACTTAGAGCATGAGAACAAGAGTGAATTCTGTGTAGATGAGTGATTTTCAAGCTATGCCTTGAAGCTCCTTATATAGAACTCCTCCGGTAGTTTGGAGCCTTCCCGGTCACCTATATAGATGCTGACATGTCTATCTTCTATCTGTAAGATGACATTAACGAAGCTTCTCTGGTCTCCCATACATCCTCCGATCGCCTGGGCAAACTTCATCTTGACCGCCTTGTTCAGTTTGCTGATAATGCTATCTCCCTGTCGCCTAGAAGCTACTCCGATCGCTAATATCCTTCGTTCACTTGGACGCTTGGACCCTCCGTAATCCCTTCGTCGAGAGTTAACACAGCTAGTCGTCCCCTGGACTCCATCCGATTGTCTGGAACCGTCGAACATGCTTCCCTGCAGTGGTTACACGTAATGAGTAGGATATAGAATATAAAGCTACTCACACTTACGTTGGGTCTAGATGTTCAGCCTTCAACTAACTCATCTAGACTGAGGTCTCAAGCCACAACTCCCAGCTGCTTCCACTTGGACTTGTTTGTTAAGTCTTCATCTCCCAGCTAACTCCACCTGAACTTGATTCACCTAGCACCCAACTAGGAATTTGTATGCAAAGTCTTAATCACTTGGACTTGATTCACCTAGCCTTCAGCTAGGAATTTGTATGCTGAGCCTTAATCACTTGGACTTGTTTCACCTAGCACCCAGTTAGGAATTTGTCTACCAAGCTTTTATCACTTAGACTTGATTCACCTAGCCTCCGGCTAGGAATTTGCTACTTGGTCTCCAACCAAGATGTAGTTCATGTCTAATTCCAATCAAGACTTAAGATACCTAGATTCACTAGGACTTGGTTACTGTCTGGTTCACAACCCGTCACAACCAGGACTTTAATACTTGTCAAGTAACCTGCACCTGCAAACTGGACACAACTGGTTTGATCACAATTAACCTAACTTTAACCTTAGTCATATATCAAACTCTTGGTTAAATGTTGTGCACCAGAGCCAACACAAGGGTAGGACAAAAAAAGATAAGGAAAATATTTTAACTATGTTTATTTGGAGGGAAAGAATTGAAAACTACAAACCTTCACTTTGTCGATTCTGTTCAAATCAGGGAAACAAGACGAGAGGGAGGAGAATATAGCTCGTTGACCCCTTGGCAAGGCCTGTTTCCAGTAGGTCCCAAATTGTTGTCCAAACATCAATTGAGGGACCTCATGGCCAGTTGGATTGCCACCAGTCCAGACTCCAGAGACCATTGCCAATCAACTGACCGATCAATTTTTTGTTTTGAATTTTTTTTCTTATTTGTTGTCTTCTTTCAGTCAAAGTAAACAAGATCAAGGAATCCTATTTCTTGCTCTCCGCCCCCTCCACTTTCCTATACCTTCATTATTTTTCACCTCTCCCTCTTCCTCTCCATCCTTCCAAATAAAAATCCCCATAAAGAAAACTATTGCAAGCAAAGAAATTAGGGAAATATCTGCCCCTGAACAAGGTTAGTTCGAAAGGTTTAAGAGACCTTTCATCCGGATTCACACTTTTTGGACCTATCTTTTCCTGGTAAAGTATTGACCTTCTTTTTTAATCTAGTTTGCCTCCAAAATTTTCAGTTCTTCATGGATGCTATGTTAGTGGAACAAATATCGTACATGAGCAATGCTAGATTTTGAGTAGGAAATGAATACTGCTTTTGTTTGGGGGATGATTCACAAATTCACAGTGCATTTTATGCCTAAACAGATCAAGAACTATTTTCTGATTTGCAAAAATAGTTGCAAGAAAGGGTCTTGTCTATTCGTAGGCATTAAAAGCCTTATGTATATTCCAACCATGTTTCTTAGTAGAAAAAAAAAAAAAATCTAGATCCTACTAAATGGTTATTTAGGTGCAGCCAAATAGTTCTCAAACAACTACCAAATAGCTATCGAGGCACCACCAATTTAGAATGCTGAAATTTTGAACATATCTTTACAACCCCTAGGTGTGACCAAATAGTTATCTAAATGTCCCTAAATAATTTTCTAGGATTCTAGGTGCCACCAAATAGCTATCATAGTGCCATCAAATAGTTATCAAGGTGTCACTAATTCCAAATGAAAAAAAATGAATTTGTCTTCGAAGGGCGCATTAATTTAGAATACAAAAGTGTTTATATTTTAGTGGCACCTTGATAATCATTTGGTTGCACCTAGATAACTATTTGGTAGCACCTAGGGATTTTGTAAAGAAATAAAAAAAATTTAAAATTAAAAAAAAACTTCTTCGAGATGTGTGCACATATTGGCTGTAAGATTCATGCTTGAAGAAATAGCCTAGTCCCTTTTTCAAGCAAACAAACATGAGAAGGGAACTACATAGTAGTCTTGTTTGTTATCTACCATATGTTATTAAGTGCAAATAAGTGAGTATTCCTTCAATAGGTTTCTGAATCTGATTATTGCTGCTTAAATTGCTTGATGCTAGATTTGACGATGTTCCTCCTCCAAGCTCATCTCATGCCCACAATACTAAGACCATTATCATTGTGATATCAGTAATTGGTGGGGGGTTTGTGCTACTAATGGCTGTGGTGTTTGTTTGGTGGTGTATTGGGAAACGTCATCCAGGTAGGTGGTAAATCTTGGTGGCATGCTTTAATTTCAATTTTAATTCCTTTCCAAGATCTGTAGGCTTTGATATGTTGTAATCATGATCTCTTGGTTTGCAATATAGGTTTAGTCCCTGATCCTGGAAAAAAACATCTTGAGGAAAAACATAGTCTATATGATACGCCTCATCCTCCACAGTTTCATCCTCTGAGGACAGACCCTCGTATTATGATATTTTCATACACGCAGTTGATTGGCATAACTAACAATTTCACTCGGAACATTGGGAAAGGGGGATTTGGAGTTGTGTTTCGTGGTTGTTTGGAAAATGGAAAGCAAGTAGCTGTCAAGTTGCATTCTCAATCATCACCACAGGGGGAAAAGCAATTTGTTGCTGAGGTAACTAATTTAAGCTTTCCGAACTTTAAATATCAAAGATCAGATGTACTGGAGCATGGATGAACTGATGAAATTTATGCATCTAGTTTACTTGGTATTTAAGATGGCATGCTTCTTCGAGCTTAAAATTTTCCAGGGAGGACCATGTGGGGCTATTCATATAGTTCATAATATTCAAAAGAAAAAAAGTTCTTTCAGTGTTTTGTTATAGATATTGTCAATAAACATGGCAGAAAGATTCTTCTGCATTACTAATTTTGCAACTTGAACAAAGTTCATGGTTTGACGCATCAAAATTATATGAAAAACCTAATGCAATCTTTTCTTTAAAAAAAAGTGGGAAGATAAAGAAAAAAACAAAATAATTAAAACATTTTTTTTTCTAGAATGAACTCAAAAGGTGAGATTTGTAAAAAAAAAAAAAGGTCTCAAATTAAGAATTATACTTCTATAGCATCTAAAATGTCTGGGTCCTTTATCAGTATTCTTATTTAATATCACATCATTGCATAGACCATGTTGGATACTATTTTATGTTGTGCTGCAGGTTCAGAATTTGACAAGAATTCATCATAAGAACCTGGTTGAATTGATTGGATACTGCATTAATGGAGAAGGCCTGGCTCTTGTTTATGAATATATGGCTCAGGGAAACCTTCATGATCATTTGAGAGGTAATGAAACCATGCTAAATAATTCATGCATTTAGATTATGTTGATCAATTTTTGGTTTCCTTGCTTTGAAGCTAATATTCATGTTTCTTTGTTATACAAAGGGGAAAAAAAAGAGATCTGACTTAGTGGTTATTATCTGTGAGCTAGATTAGGTTGTATTCTCATATTTAAACTTCCAACTTATCTCAAAAGTTTGATAAAGATCTTCCTTTGGGTATCTATAGGATAAGCCTTTACAAGAGGTAGCAAACTGTTTCATAAATTTTCACATATTTGATTCTCTCATAAAAAAATAATTGTTATATTCTTCTTGTTTAGTCAGTTCTTCTTGTTTAGTCAATAGAATCTATGTAGATAGTAGACAAGCCACTATACCTACTTAGGCTTAGATAGGAATGGAAAACATAAGATTGATCATATGTCAATTACTCTCATCGATTCACCTAAATAATTGCTTAGGCATTTCTATTGCATCAAATGACCATTACAGGTAAAGCTGGTAGAATCTTGTCTTGGAGTGAACGACTTGAAATTGCTATTGGAGCTGCAGAAGGTTTGGCTAAAAGCACTATGCATGTCTTACTGACTTATCACGATAGTTTTCATCTAACAGCTAACTCTCTATTCAACATGATCCAGGGCTAGAGTATCTGCATCATAAGTGCCTCCCACCAATAATTCACAGAGATGTAAAGTCATCTAACATTCTCTTGGGAACAGATCTAGAGGCGAAAATAGCTGACTTTGGATTGTCCAAGGCTTACAGAGGTGACGATGAGACTAATGTGTCTACAAATGTGGCTGGAACACCTGGATATGTTGATCCTGAGTATGTTTTCAAGTCTCTTGTTTCAACTATTTTAAGTCAAAGTTTGTTCCTTCCAACAAAGTAAAAAATAAAATAAATAAAATAGATGCCTTAATGGTTTACAATATAAATTTAAAAATTGATCCCTTGTTTAATAATTTGAGCTTTAGGATAGCTAGTTACTAGTTAGCCAATCAATTTAACATGTATCAGAACAAAAGTTGATGGGTCCAAAAGTCAAAGAAAAATCTAAATCATGTATCCCACCAACACATGAAAGGGGGAATGTCCAAAAAAAAAAAAAAGATAATCAATTCATATGTTAGCTTTGAGTCAAACAAGTCAACTACACTCACACATGAAGCAGAAGTGTTAACAATACTTTTGGGGTAAGTGGTTAGTTAATATACCTTACAACATTATCTCCTGAATGCTGTCTATCGATGCTGGAGATCAATCCAAGATTGTCTTCCATTATTTTAATTACTATTACACCATTTTTGGCAGTTAGCTATTCAGATTTCAGAAAAGTATCGATTATCATTTATTTCACCCTATTTTTCATGTAATTCTTGTGAATAGATTAATTATTTGATCAAAATTATCAGAAAAGATATTATCTACTTTTCATCTGTAGATGCTGTGCATCATTGCTTTTCTGGAATTATTTTACTAATAGTTGTCTTCTGAGCTTCACAACGTCAACATTTCTGTATGTCTAATATTTGGTAACCCCAATTATAGTCATCAGTCTGCTAAGTTTGGTCCTGGCTTGTTTATGCCAACTTTTGTAGGGAGTTTGAATTCCATAGTTGTGTGTTGCTTGTGAAACAATGTCAATGTAATATATAATATTTATTCAGAAGAACAAAACTGCACATAGTCATGATTTCCACATATGTATACTTCTTTGTCCAGCCTAAAATAAACTTCTGATAATATCTGCTTCACCCAAAGCATACTGATGTCATCCACCACATCGTCTTTGAGTGAACCATCTTTTCTATCTACACTTGCTTGGCTTAGTTAAACCTCTTGCTTATCTTGGTCAGCTATCATTTCCTATCTATAGCTTCTCTATGAGATGCAAACTGCTTTCTGTACACCTTACATACTCCATTGAAGTTTATAGAAATGTTTTTGGCTCATGAATTATAATAGCATGAAAAGGTGCTCATTTGATTTCCTTGCTATCGTCTGTTTAGGTACCATAACACTTTGCAGCTCACTGCCAAGAGCGATGTATATGGTTTTGGGGTGCTTCTTTTTGAACTTTTAACGGGTGAACTTCCTCTTATACCCAGCTCAGGAATGCCTCATATAGTGCAGCGGGTGACCTCAATGCTTGTCAACGCGCCTATAGATGCCATTATGGATCCAAGACTTGGAGGACAATTTGATGCCAATTCTGCTTGGAAGCTCGAAGAGCTGGCAGAACAATGCACACAAGCATCAGGCAGCCAGAGACCAACAATGACTAAGGTAATATTTGAGCTGAAGGATAGCTTGGAACTTGAACTTGGTCGCCTAAATAGTAAGTTCAAACCCAGTGATGAGATTGACACAAACCAGATCAGTTCATTTGAAATTGGAGACACACCGGGACCATCTCTTCCATTTGCAAGATAATTCTCGCCTAGTTTCACATTCAGATGTTGTGTTGTTTTAGTGTGGAAAAGTGAAGTAGTGGAGGATGGAACGATTGCTAGTTTGGTTTGGTTTGTCATGAATATTCTGGATTAAGTTCTTTGTTATTTGTCTTTAACACTCCCAGAAGGGTGATTAATCTGTAACAAACTCCATTTTCTCAGTTCACTAGTGCATTAGAGTTGGTGTCAAGTTATGGCAATAAAGAAGGTTAATCTAAATCAGTTATTCATACACCATTTTAGCAAGCCAAATTCAGCAATCCCATACATTGTAGCAAAAAGGTGACATTCCATGCACTTTTCATAGTCCGTCCTCAGGTTATGTGAAGGAGGATAAATCACGAGGTCGACTTATAGCTAGATTATATTCTTTGTTAAGCTTGTGTGAAAATTGATGCAAACAGGAACAAGCATGGATTACAAACATTCTCACTTCACATTAGCCAGTTGTATAGGACATTAAAGTATGCCACAAATGTATGTATGTAATCATCGCGTTCTGCTATTAGTTTGAAAGGAGTCGTGAAGGACACATCACCAGTTGTCATTTCAGAAATATCCATTGTCTATAAGATTATGTTCAACCGTAAGTAAATATAGCCATCGGATTAGTATCCAACCATATGTTATAAAGAGAGACAGTAATAGAAATCACCTTAACTAAAATATCAGAGGTAACAATATAATTTGTTTTGGATCAAAAGTATCAAGGAGTGGTTCAGCCATAGTTTGCTTCCTGATGTATTATTAAAACCATACACATTGTTCCAAACTGGAAGAAGGAACATAGTTCCAACAGAACAGTAAAATCACTTTAAATGTGACAAAACAGTCTGCCAGGATAAGATCATATATAAAAAAAATGCTTGAAATAATTAGAAAATTATTAGAATCTAAAAGGAATAATTAGAATATCAAGCACTGAAAGGACTACAAAGACTCACACTGAATCTTATCTTCTTTGTATTCAGCATCTTGAATTGGATAACACCATCATTGATCTGGAAGAAGTATGAACCACGAAACATAAAACTGGTGTTTTGCCTGTATTAGCCTTATAAGTGAGCGAGCCTAGCTAGTAACATCACATCTTTGTTGAACACCACAAAAACAACAAAAATTTAAACACTTCCAAGACAAAAGAAAAGGAAATGATGCAGGAATTTAATTAGTTTGTACACAGATACTTTCTAGCTCACCTCACCTCTACCCTACTTCCTAGCTCTGGCGATTCTAGATTACAAAATTACCGAAGATTGTACATCTTTTCAAATTATTGGATGAGCATATTGATCCTAAACAAACATTTATATAGCAACAAAGACACTCTTATATTGTTTTTCTCATTAAAATTCATAATACATGCATGCCATTTTATCTCTTGCAATTCATAAGATTT
>JBAMIE010000029.1:112846-140080 GCA_037177295.1 Kaempferia parviflora | reverse complement strand
GGTCATTTTACATTTTTTTAAGCTATAAAATATTATTAGAAAATGATGTAAGGGACTAAATTAAAGTAAATTAAAAATTCAAGGACTATTTTGAAATTAAGTTGAAACCTCAGGGACTATTTTGAATTTCACCCCTATATTATATGAAGCTAAATATTAGAGTATGAATCGAACACACAAGCCAAAGATGAGTCACAAAGAAAAGGATGTTAAGTTGAATGTGCAAACATACGAAGATAGACGACTAAGAAATAAGAACATTAATGAGAAATTCGAGATTGTACCTATTGGGGGAAAATTTTCATAGATGAGTTTTAAGATAGTATGGACACATGTAGGTAATGTGAGAGCTGACAAATACACACATTAATCGAGAAAGAGAGACACCAAAGAAAACTTGATAAGCAATGATAAAATATGATAAAATTTATTTAAATGTATAGGAGGATTCATATAATTGACCCCATTTAGTAGAACATAGACTTGGTTGTTGTACCCTTTCCCTATGATTTCCTAACCTACCATTAATAGTTTCCTAGTTGTTTGCTTTCCATGTGAGAAACACAGCCTAAAAGTTGAAAAGCTTGCCTATATTTGAAAGATGTTTAATCGAAGGGACTTTACTAAGCATACAACAACATAAGGTCCAACATAAAATTTCATGGCGGATTGGCAATGACCAATATAGTATGAGTTAAATGTATAAACTAAAGTGTCGATCTTACATATCGGAGAAATAGACTTAAGAGCACTGATGCTTTGAAGCAATGATACATCATACATACTATTGACACAGTGCCAACTAGATCAATGGAGATAGAAAACGAATGTACAAAACAACAAACAGTGCAAGGGAAAGACTGCTATTAGTTTTATGCTCTTCGACAGCATATTATTAGGCAGAAATGCAACAAAAGCTTGCATAGCATCTTATTTTGATTGTTATTAGTATAATTTTTCGCATGAATCTAATTTTTTAACTTTTCACTTTTTTTGTTATTCCATCATCTTCCATGGAATAAGTCCAATATGAACCATAGTGTACCGTAAGATTCCTCTTTGGCATTCACTAATATATAAAGAGAAGTAGAATGATACATGAGAAAGTTTTAGAGAATTATTCTAAAAAATATATTCATATTCTTTAAAAGGACACAAACAAAGTTGTAATAATTCTTAATATAATAAATAGTTAAAAATGTGAATGAATATATGAATTAAATGAAAGAAACTTTACCTACGCTTTTCTTTTCTATAACTTTCTATCCTCACTGTTTCTGCGATTCATTTTTGGTCTTACACTGACAGTATATAAATTCATTTCTCCGCCTTTTGGTAATGAATGTGGCATCTTACTCTTCCATTAGTTTGAAATGATGTTCCAGTTGTTCCATAATATTCTCGAGGAGGAACTTTAAAGGAAAGTACAATATTTTGTAAAGACAAGAATTGTTTTTCATTGATTATGAATTCAATAATTTATACTGAAATTACAAGATGATATAACATGGCTTAGCATCAGCAGCAAACAAACTAAAAGGTATAAATTCATAATTAAATTAAGCAACTTACAAGAAGGAATGAGCGCAGATAAAGAATATGAATGTGAATTATCTCACCTTTGGTAAGTATGGGACACAGCCAAGGCCCATCGTCTGGTTCCAGAAATTAAATAGAGCAAATCATGAATGTGAGGTAGTAAATGGTAAAGAAGGGATAAACCAGAAGGCTTGATTGTCCAAAATCATACCTTGAATATGTACAGAATAGAACCCACTACCTTCTGGTGGTAACTTAAAAGCGAGGGATCTCGAAGAATTCTCATGAGAGAACAAATCGCAACCTACGAGGAAAAACCAGTTTCAGATAACAAAAGGGAATAGAAGTACACAGCCCAGACATTACCTGTGAGTAGTAATCATCAGGAGTAACAAAAGTTGGCCAAATTTCAGTAGGTAACTCTTCCATAGACACAATAAGTTGACCAGTCTCGCTTGCTGCCCGACTAACCTCCGCATGGGTTCCAGATAAAAGGTGTTGATTACGCTTGTGTATATGAGGATCCAAAGCACCCATAATTCCTAACACCTGACGAAGAAACACTACTGTCAAGTGTCAAGTGTCAACTGAGAACAGTAGTCATATTGGGTTAAATGGATAATGTTCTCATACCCTTAGAACTTCTTGTCGAGTTGACCATGCCAATTCACCATTCAACATTTTCAATAGCAAACCAAGCAATGCAGGGTGGTCATTGTAAGGAGAAATCACATAGCTGAAGTTGCAGAATAATGGTTATTATTTCAGAAATATCTGAAACAATACTAAGCATAGAAAGACATGCATTTAATAACAAATAGTAAGTTTGATAGGTGATCATGTACCTTCAACAAATTGTATGGAGAAATTCACAATTCTATATATAACTTTTTAGAATCAGGTACATTCAATTTTATCAGGAACACCAAGTCATCAGATAGCAAGCATAGATTCAACATTGGATAACCTTACGATCCAAAACATAAATTAAAATAAATCTAGCCATAGTGAACATAGAGAAAATGTTTCTCAACACACTTAAACCCTCGGAGCATAAAAAACATATGATCTATGATTTAATTCATTGATCTACAAACTGAGATTTCAGATCATAATCCATGTGATTGGGAAAATATAAGTTGTTAATTTAAGATCCACAATATGGAATGTTGATTGGTGATCATTTATGATATTGGTTGAATTGAGTTATCAAAGTGCAGCCTATAATTTAAATCATAGATTGGTCATTTATGATTTGAATTGTTGAGTTATAATTTATAATTTGAATTATTGATCTATGATCTGATGATTTATAATTTGGAATCTGAGTGGGGGCCACCTATGACTTTTAACTTATTTTGCCTATATAGGAGTTCAATCATTCATTTGTTTGATTTGCTGATATAAGATGAGTTGAGTTGTTCATTTGTTTGATATGTGATCGAGAAAAGATTTGGCAAAATTACATAGCCAAAGCTAAAGAACAATGGTCATCATTTCAAAACATCAAAAAGCAAGATAGGCAAACAAAGTGATAAAGCTCACAAAGTAATACATTTTTAGCAAAAAATAGAAATAACATCCTTATAACTCATACGATTCATAAATTTGATGTTGGCCTGTGATAGTTTAAGATATTAATCTACAATTGAGAACAATTGAGGGTTGTCACACTCTGTTTTATAGTATATATTCTGAGTTCATAGCTAGAGGTAGATCTTATTAGAGATTTTCCCTATCTGGTGGGTATCATGGTAATATGAGATCAATGATTATCAAATCTTGCTGATCAGATTTTGTATATGTTGATCTACTGGCTTAAAAATGTTGATATAGATTCAACCCTATATTTTGCAATGAAAGTATGGTTGGTCATATGGAGAGAGGCGGCGTTGTGTATGTGATAGATATTTCAAAAGCTCAAATCCTCACATGGTGCATGAATTTAAAGGGCGGCAAAAATCCACAAAGCGAATATTCATATAGCTTAGAACTAAACAGGGTTGTTTTAAGCTAAACCCGACTTCGACTTAGAATTTGATATACTTTTCTTATTGGTTATCTAGGCCCTGTTTACTTGAAAGGGTGGATTCAAAAACTAAGGAAAGTTTTCCACTCCGAAAACTTTCTGCTGTTTATGATTATTATTCCTTTCTCTCGTTTACTTGTTACCAATTAATCTGCGGATGGATTTAGGAATCCATCCGCAGATTCAATTGTGAACAATTTTTTGTCCCATCAAAATCGAACGACTTTCCCTGCCTTCTCGCTGTCACAACCACACTCATCACACAACCTCCTCGCCAACCTCCTCCTAGGGTTCACCCTCCTCTGGTTCCCACTCACCTTAGCCGCCATCTCCTGCAACTTCTTCCTCCGCTACCGCTTCACTGACCGCCATGTCACATCCATCTCGGTGGTTCACCGACTAGGACCATAGCAACTTCCTCTACTCGTTCATCCAGGCTCTCAGTCCACGAAACCAGAAGAAAAACAGATCAGAAGATGATGGATAAGATAGGGCATGCCCATTTTGACGTCAACGGTCTCAGCCTCCTCGTAGCGCACAAAGGGCTTTTGGCTGATTGAATCACCTCTCCTTTCTTTCATGCATCTTCCACCTTCTCAAATCTTTCCTTGTGTTGTAGGGAAACTGGGTACTATACTCTTCCTCCATGGATTCCCTTAGATATGGTATTCTTGGAGATACTAAATCCTTGCCAGCGCCAACGTTGGGTTCTAGGCAATCGCTCCTGACCTCAGCGGCTACGGCCTCTCCGGTCCGTCAAACGAAGCCAGCTGTCCACCTCCAGCACCGTGCCGAGACGAAGCCTGCACAGTCGCTCGCCTCACGCGTCTTCACCTTTTTTTTCTTTTCTTTCTTTCCCTCTTCCTTTCCACAGGATTTCCGGGAGATCCCCTTCTTTCTCTTTTCTTTTGTCTTCCTTCGCTAGAAGGATTTTTTTCTGCAGGGATTCCTTTCCCTCCTCAATCCGCACCTCAAAATAAACATATAGCATTAGGCTCGAAGTTATAGTTGATCTCATAACAACCACCAAGTAGGTCACAAGAATTTCAACTTGAGAATGAGAATATTGCAATTGGAAGTACAATTATTGACTTGAATTCGAGGTTTGCATGGTAATTCTTTTGTTCAATTTTTCCAATATATAATAGATTTCGTCTTGGAAGAACATCACAGGTAAAACCAAAGGCTTAAGAAACGTAATATGCTTACCACTTTAACAGGACCAGTCAAATGAGTACAAAACTTTATTGGTTCACACAAAATGCCACTCCAGCCTAAGTAAGTTAAAGTGCAAGTTCATCGATATTGATGTCTATGATACTTAGAATATTAAAAAAATCATATAATTCATCTCAAGATTAAATTCAAAATGATCCAGACATCAGCCAAACAAAAATTAAGGTAAAGTCTTAGGAGTAAGAATCATACTCACCTAGAAGTGTCAAAAATAATAATGAATCTTTAAAAAAATGATGTCAAAGACATACATCACTACTTCACTAGCCAAGGGTGTATAATAAGTCAGCAGGAAAAGAAAGCAAAAAAGTACATGATTATGAAGTGCATGTATAATTCTGATTGCTTAGGAATAAATAAATACCCTGTGCTTTGTACTACTTGACCAAGAGTTGCAACAGCTACTTCCCGCTTGCTAGCAACAGCTCCGTCCAAGAGAGCATCGACGATAAGAGACATTAGCTCAGGAAGATATTTTCTCATTGCAAAGCCACCCTATTTGGAAAAAAAAAATCAACTGAATGCAACAAAAACAACATGTTCGCAATATGCAGAAGTCTACAGGTATAGCTAAAAAGGATACAATAGAAAACAGAATAAAATATCAAACACTGATAGAAGATAAAAAAGATGTCATAAAAATCAGTTAATCTCGTCATTCACCATAATATCCTCTACATTTTTTATAGTAAACTAGCGATTGTGGAGCAAATTTATTTATTTTATACCACATAACCCAACCTTTCTCACTCTCATCCTGAGGAACTCAGCATTTGTGGATACCATATTGTGGGAATATTTAGCAGTCAAGAAAATCTCAAATGCTTAACTCAATGGATGTTGGAGAAAAATAAAAAAGTGAATAGTGCCCAGGAATTGACTTGTTAGGTCTATCTTCAAGTCTTCATCATGAGTATTTTTTATGATTGTTTTCCTTATCTTTGTTTGGGACATTACGATTTAACGCTAATTGCAAACTATCATTTCAGTAGAACTCTAAATTTTATTCTACAAATGTTAAGCATATGACAATTTGTGTCTCTGAAAAAAAAAATGGAGGTATTTTGTTATTGGAATAGGTCGCAGTAAACATGGGTTCAATTGGGTCATTCTTGATCAAAATTTGACCCAACCCAAGTTTTTTGGTCAGTTCAACCCAACCTAATCAAATCAGATTAGTTATCAATTTTTAGGTCACCATCAAAGCACTTACTAATGTCAATACAAAAAACTTGCTTAATGAAGCAAAGTTTAAATTTAACAATCATTTATTCTTTCATTAATAATTGTTGGTGCATGGAGCACAAATGATCGAACCTGAGTTTTGATAATAGCAAAGGGTTCAAAGTTAAGCGTTATTGTTGTTCGAACAAGTTGAACCAAGTGTGTAAGTGATCTTAGGCAAGTAGAAAATCCTATAGCAGTAACCCTACATCCTAGGGGGAGGTAACTCTAGGTTGTGGAAAGCCCTAGTTGCGACCAGCTAAGGAAGACTTGGCAGATCGAGGACGTCTAGGGTCAAGATCAGACGTAGGTGGAAGCCATGGAGGTCGCGAACATCAGGCAGTAAATCCTAGAATCGAGAACCCTAGGTGGAAGTCCTGAAGTCTTAGATGCTAAGCAAAAGTTCAAACGGTCTGGAAGAGCGAGTGGCAAAAGGTAAATTCTCGCGTTCCCCGCTGATGGAATAGTAGGCGTTGGATCGACCTAGGGTTTCACAGAAAATCCGAAATCATCTCATGAGTTAAATAATTTATTTTATTGTGCTAACTTTGTCTTGCTGCCAGGGTATATTTTGTATTTGGACTAATATCTCTTGCAGAAAATGAAATGGATAAAGAAACCTCTTGATGAACAATGTCCGTGTCCGAGGTGCCTCAAGAGGTAAGGGAGGCACTTCGGCTGATGTGGCAAAACACCTCTGCGCAGAAGGTGTGAGGGCGCCACCAGTGGATGGAGGCGCCTCGGAGCACCGGGGAGGCGCATCCACACAGATAGAATTTGTAGGATAAGGGCGATGATCGTGAGTCTTATCCTAGCTGAGCTGGAGCCGCCTCGAGAGGCATTGGAGTCGCCTTCAACAGCTTAAAGAGGTGTTAGAGCAGCTTCATGGATACAACACATTCTTACGATCCTTCTGTTGTGCGTTGTTTCAAAGACGATCCTACGACTCAGCGATACAACTCCGACGATCGAAAGCACGACATTCTGAATTCCAAGTCATCGGTATAATTTTGTTTATTGCACTAAGTTATAATATCTTTGTAATTGATTCTGTACCTATTCGAACTGCTAGTGAATTGTCCAAAGTAAACACTCAACAAGTGTGGCCTTAGAGTAGGAGTCGTACTCGCTTAGTTTATTTCTTTTCCGCTACACTTTACGTTTGAAAAAGTGAAAAATCCATGAGCGCTATTCATCCCCTATAGGGCTTTCGATCCTACAATATTAACAGTACATAAAACTTACCGGAGTAAATTACTCACGTCAGTTAGTGATCAGGATGGGTAACAGTGATTTAACATGTATATAATCAGATTAGGTACATTATATATTTTGTATAAACAAATATAGGTTGTGTTGAATTACTTGATACTTTGAAGTAGCATCTGAAATCGCAAGCCATGCTTGTCAAGACGGTTAAACCTTTTCATTCCATGAGCTGACCAGCACATTAAATCATTGATATGGCAAGGCGGCTAGCAATCACAAGCATAGCTTCCTTCATCAACACACCTTTCTATGTGGCTACTCCTCCGCACCACAAAACCCACTCTCCACATTTCAAGTCATAATGCAAGCTCTGCATAGGCTGCTCTGCATTAAACCCTTTCTCCTCGTGCTAATATTGAAACCTAGTAGTCAAAGTTTTCCTCCAGCGTCAGCTAGCTTTTTCCACTCTAGATAAGTTGTATCCTCCTCTCCTTCCTCTTCCTACGACATTGCATGCCCTTCTCGTTCAGCACATCTCTGACGCTGATATTCGCTCCTACTCTTCTTCTTCTTCCTCTTTTCCTCTAGCACCAAAGGCCCCTTCTCCTTCGGCACACCTTCACCACTGATATCCATAATGTCTTGAGACAGTCAGGAACCAAAACTCTATCTCGGTTTGAGATTTCCATCCTTGCTTTGAACTAGTTATTCATATCCCACGCAAGAACAAAATGCATTAATTTTTTTACATGTGAATGGACTCGAAACCAAAATAATTCAATTTTTATATCAGAATTTTCGCACAACCCTACAAATAGGCTACCGCATGCTAGCATAATGTAGAATAATTGTTGTGCAATTCTTTGTTCAGTTAAGACATCTATGACATATAGAGGCAAATGGGCAATAAAAATATATATATATATGAGTCGACTTCTCTTGGCAATGTTTCATAATTACAATACAAAAAGAAAAGTAGTAAGAGGAGAAAAAAAGGAAAGAAAATTGAGATAGACATAATTAAGAATGGTGTCACAGCCATTGCTTTTCTTAGATACCATGGCTGCAGCATCCACCATTGTAGGTGTCATACAGACAAGAAAGAATGAAATGAAACAAATGGCTAAAGATTAGTATTAGTATCTAATTTCTCAATGAAGAAAAACATAGAGAATGAAGTTGTCATAAGGAATCTTTAACCCTTTAATTTTTTATATTTGTTTGAATTCTCGATAACCTATATTGGCATATAATGACTAGAGAAGCATGAGTCAATTAT
The DNA here is from genome assembly GCA_037177295.1 of Kaempferia parviflora. Lineage (NCBI taxonomy): Eukaryota > Viridiplantae > Streptophyta > Magnoliopsida > Zingiberales > Zingiberaceae > Kaempferia > Kaempferia parviflora. Next base: position 131,564 of record JBAMIE010000029.1, on the reverse strand, counting down.
ATGGGGTAATATTTATCTAAAAGTAAGGTTGTGTACTTGTGTTTCCTTGTAGGAATAGAAAATATAACAGGAGAAAAAAAGATAGGAAGGGAAAGATATGTGTGTGTGTTTTCTTCAATGTTTTCTTAACTGGAAAATAAGGAAAGAAAATTTATTTTTTAATTATATTCTAATTCTTAAAAGTAAGGTCTGAATTGATGATTGGCAAGGCAATCTATGCAAACTCCCTCTTCTACCAAAACAAGCTCAAGCATGAAGCAAACGTCCAAACAAAGCTCCTGCACAGCATGGGACCCCCATCTCTGTCACTAGGTATTTCTCTATGTGCTTCTCTGACAGAGAGGGACTCAATTTCTCCTTTCCAAGGGTTTGCCCTTCTTTGCCTTCAAGGGCATCATCACAATCATAGGCGACTCCTCACCTACCACCTCAAGCCTCTGTCACCACGTCACCACCACAGCCAAAAGACTCCAATCTTGGTGGCACCTGCAACAACAACAGTCACTCTGTATCCATAATCATCACCTAGATGTGGGAGAGGGAGCGGGAGCGGGAGCGGGAGTGGAAGCAGGAGCATGAAGCTATGGTATCTACTACTTTGAAAGTCCTATCTCACTCAATTGCATGTAGGACCCATCTCACATCTGCAATGCCTTTATCTCTAATGATTGCACTTTATCTCTGATGATTGCACCTTCAATAAGCTAATGTGTTGTTTGTTGTTACAACATCTCGCTTCTCCTCTTATAGTATCCTATTTCTCTTGAGAAGATGTCAAAAACAGTCTTCTCCAGTAAATGTCAAAGTACTCCCAAATCGAGGAGTGTCATAGTGTTGCAGATTCAGTCCCACGTTGGGTGTTTTAATTATAGTGAAGTATGTTTTAGTTCTATATTGCATCAAAATATAGTTGTCTCTGACCAACAATTATATAATATTTCATTCCGCTGGCCTCTCTGTTTGGGGTCAAGGGGAAAGACAAAACTCAACATGAGTCATTAGTATGTTTTTTCAATCTAATCAATATAACAAAAAAATTAGATCACAGAAAAAGAAGAGAAAACACTGCCAACTAATAATACTGGAGCAGATATAATGCCCGTACAACAATTATTGATCAATGGACCTTCAAATTCTAGAGGTGAGAGAAAAGCAACCACTGAGAGACAAGATCGAAGAAGGAAGTATGATCATGGAACAAGCATCAAAAAGCATAACATGATCCATGGAGCAATGAATAGCCTACCACTTTCGCAAGCTCTCCAACTGTTGCAAGCACCCCAGTAACAACACCATTATTAGCATTAGTTCCTGTTCCTTCGCCCAATCTTGCAACCAGCGCCTAAGACATATAACATATTTATACTGTTATAACCTAGTTGAGCAATAAGAGACATCATTCATAAATTATACAGGCCATTCTAAAGATTTGATGCAATTACTGACAAATTCATATTCTCTTACTAAAAGGGAAAAGGCACCAACCTTGTGGATTGGAGCAATATATGGAAGTACCAATCGTTCACAACTTCGAATCAAGCAACCTAACAGCCTTGCACTATCTTCTTTGCCTTTGCTATCCATGCTATCATAGACACAAAAGAACTTAATATTCGTTTAGCAAAACATGACATATTATCAGCTTGTCATACCTTTGCTCAAGATATGTCAGTAACTGGATTAAACGGCGACGCAATGCTGGTACAACATAGGCAGGATTCTTTTCAGACAATCTACCAGCTAATGAAATTCCCAATTCACGGACATCAAAATCCTGATAAGTCAGAAGAAGAACATTGTCAAGCAGTTGGATTTGAAAGAGGGCATCATTGGCAAATACAGCATTTCAGAACTGTGCGGAAATCAAAGCTGCAAAGAACCATGTTTAGAAGCATAGTTCTCTACTTCTCTTAAATGTTAAAAGTTCATAGTTGTGAATTCAAAAAACAAATCGGTATTGGAGCATTAGACTTTACTACTCCAGCTATAGTAATTAAGGTCAAGTATCAAAAATCATGAAAAGGTGCAGACATCCCCGTTAAAGCCACAAGTATAACTATATTCAATTTTATTTAGCTAAAAAAATCTCGTTATAAATATGTTTTCATGTGCAGATCGAAATAATATATAAATTAATATAAAGTTCTCAGCCAACTTTCAATTAGACAAAAATCCAATAAGTTTGAGTAAAACGGGTTAAGACTAAAAAGAAATTACTCTGTTTTATTAATCAAAAATATCCCAAAGACGGTCTAAAAGTCATAAGTAAATAGTACCTCATCATTTAAAGCAACAAAAATGGAACTCAAGCTATCTGCCTGGCACAAGTATACATCAAATGAAACATCTTCATGCAGTGATGAAAAAACTGACTTCCGCACGCTGACATCTGCATCTGCAACTGCTGCAGTAAGAAGTTCTTCCATTATCTGCACCCAAACACATTGTAGCTAAAAATGAGTTCAAGTAGACACCAAAGAGAAGGGGGAAAAACATTTCGTTTAAAAAGAAACAATTGAATTTGTGAAAAAAAATATATAATTGTAATGAACTTGGCCGGCTTGCTAACAGAATATTTATCACTAATTGCACAAACCACTGTTGCATTCTCACTCTAATAAAAAAGGAACCATATAGATGAAATTTTCACAAAGTTAATCATCAACAACCATGAAATCTGAGCTCCTTCCCCATAATTTGCATTCCAAGTAGATCTTCAAACAATCATAATTAATCTATTTTTGTGATCATTTTTCACCTTGGCAATCACATTTAATAAGATCAATAGCATTTGATACTTTCAGGAAAAAACAGAATATTAACTTGTAAGAGCTCCAACAATTTTAATTTCACAAGGCACTAGAATATTAAGATGAATGCATAGGACTGTTAGGAGATCAAATTAATGTACAAACTTGAATGGAGGTCAAGATAATATCAGCATGTTCAAATAATTGATCAATTTTATAGTTAGAAAAGTTGACTTCCAGTGCCACTAGGATATGATCTTAAATAAAAGCGTATGGCGAAATAAGGAGTTGAGACCAAATAGGCAGGGCATATGAGTTTGTTTGTTGCAGGGTAAGACTACATATAATAGACCCTTCCCCGGGAGCTGCATTGGCAGAAGCTTGGAGCACCAAACTGCCCTTTTATATGAGTTTGTTGCACTGGGCTTTATATGACAAAGCAATCCAAGGGATGCCAACTAGTTTTTAACCTTTTTCCAAATAAAGAATATCATTGATACAGTGCAACAATAAAGTTTCCATTTCATTTTCTTTAATTAGAATTCAAAACATTTCTTAAGACTTACTAAGTTCACTAGCAACTCATTGTACATCTAAGCATTTCAGCTACACTTAACACAGAATGTTTTTTTCTCATTCTTCTAGAACTTCACCTGCTACGAATATACTCTTTTAGTTCATCCAATTTTACAACTTACAAGAGGATATGCACCCTTTAAATGTCTTCTAGGTATTATTCATGATTGCACTCATAATCCACCTAAAAAATTCACTTTCTATTGTCAAATTGAGATAAGTTTAAAAAATAAATATTATATTATTTGTATGTTACATATTAATAATTGGATATAATGACATATAATAGCCCATATATTATAATTGTTTTTCAATATCTTTCTCATTTTCAACTTTATTTAGCGATTTCAATTTCACCAATCTTTATCCGATACGACTGGTATTTGGATTCTTTGACATTCCAATCCCAATCCTGATACCGGTTTTGACAACTATGATTCTGGAATCTAGCTATTGATGCTAAGACTAATGCTTTGTTTCCTTGAGGTGCGGATTGAGGAGGGAAGGAATCACCATGGAAAACAAATTTTTTGAACGAAGGAAGAGTGGGAAAAAAAAAAAGAGAAAGAGGACGAGCAACATGAATCCCACAGAATGCCTACAGAAGGAAGAGGGAAAGGAAGAAAAAAATAAAAAGAAAGAAACATACAACAACAACAACCAAACCTTATTCCACTAGGTGGGGTCGGTTAAAAAGAAAGAAAAATACTGAAAAGGAAAAAAAATGACAAAGAGAGGTGCCGAAGAGAATCGACCGGATGGGCGGCGGAGGTAGGCGAAGGCCTTCGCACACACCGCATTCACGCACACCGCACGGTGTCTTCGTCCTCATCGCTGCCACCCCCGTTCTCCTCTGCTGCGCCTACCGCACTCTGACTTCTATGGCTTTGTGGTCCTGATGCCGCACTCTGACTTCTATGGCCTCGTGGTCCTCATGAGGCAGACCCCACTAGCCACTGCAGGGCGGAAGGGTGGAGAGTTGTGCAATTGGTTTGAGGGCAAGTTGATGACTGTTGAATGCTTAATGAGTCGCATGTTTAGAATGACTGTTAATTAAGAAATGTTGAAATCAAAAACATAAGTTTGGTTGTCAAGTGGTTTATACAAACTTTTCATATACAAAATGTAGACCAAGAAATTCTATATACATGGTTAGAATAACTATTAATCGCATCGGACTGAGAGAGGAAAGAAATCTCCTCGGGAAACAATCATGAGGTCGCAGTGCCGCCACTGTGCAAGCCGCTCCGTGCAACGCCGCTCCATGCAACGCTGTCACTGCACAAACGGCACCGTGCAACACCGCCCTACTCTATGGCCCTCGACCTGCACACTTGCCTCACGAGGTCGTGCCCTTGCGCGAACCGCAACCAATGCCGCCTACGAGATCCCATGAGCTACGTCAGTCGCTCGCAAGGCGGCAGCGATGGGACAGCAACGGTCAAGTGGAGATGCAACAGAGAGGAAGAGAATGACTTTACAACCGATTTGGGCAGATCGAAAATAAGCCAAAAAGTGACCCGCAGATGGATTAATAAATCCATCCGTCCTTTATTTGATAACAAGTAACACAGTGGAAAAGATGAGTAATGCATATCCTTCATCATGAAATAAACAGTGGAAAGTTCCCCTGCCTTAGTTTTCAAATCCGTCCTCCCAAATAAATAGGGCACAAAACCCCAAAGATAATATTGATCCTAAGGCACAGTGCATTTGATGGCAATTGATAACATCCTTAAATTGTTCTAATTTTGATTTGATGGCTACTTGTTTCATGAGTTTAATTTGTGTTACTGAACCTACTGTAGAAAAGAAGACATAACCACACTAACCGTAGGTAAGGTTCCAGCATTAATTGACTATAAGATAAGAATATTCACTCATTTGTAATGGATATTACATTGGTACGAACATAAGTTGAAGCCAAACCCATCATGACTATCGGTCAAATGATCATAATTCCACCACCTAGAGTAGAAGATGATACACGGCTCTGTCCACAGGCCGTGCATGCAAATAAGAATCATCATCTAGATAAGCTTAGCAGTAAGCATCTCTTAATAGAAGGGAATTGGGGATAAAATTCTGCCTAAAATTTGAAGAGATCATCAAAATATGCCCCTCAATTGTCAACTTCCTAAGAGTCAAAATCTTAAACCAAATAATCAAGGCAAGCTATAAGATATTGAAGCTTGGCATGCATATGTGAAACCATCAATTCATATGGTGTGAACAGGAAAGGCAAAAAAAATCTTAGTAGTAGGATGAGGTTATCTGTTTGCAGTAGCGTATGTACAGAACAATCTGAAATAGGGCTTCCAAGAACTTTAAAATGAAGAAAAAAGTGGAATAGATACTTATCATCGGTGAATAGTGTGGTTGGAGTAAATTAATCAAGGATAATAAATGAACACACCCGAAGTTCCCTTCTATAAATCAAGAACTTTTATACAATCTCATGCTATAGCATCCCATTGTCCTCATCAATTCCAGGTGCATCAGTCAAAAAGATATTCAGAAAAAAAAAAACATAGCATGCTGAGATTTTGAACCTTTAAATTGAGTAATATGCTAAAATTTTGTGCACCGATGTTAATAAGGCAACCAAATGTAATAATGGAAAAGTAACTTAAGAAGGCCAGCATATGGAATAATAAATTCACAGTCATGTATACAAACCTCTTCCACAAGGCGACGCCTCCTAGCACCACCAATTCGATTAAATCTACTTGAACTAAAATGTGAAGCAGATTTTGCAGATAAGGAATTTGCAACTAATCTGCAGCAGCATATGGCAGCTTCTTTCCGTGTATTTCCATCTTCATCCTCCATATATAAAACAACAGATTCTCTAGCAAACTCGAGAAGCTCATGTCCCTATACACATCCATACTAGGTTTCATGCAAAATTAAGGAAAAAGCATAAGCGCATAAATATGAAAATCCAATGGACCACCTTAAAATCAAACTGTGCTAACGTTCGCAGAGCAAGTTGCACAACTGAGACAGTAGCATCTGGAAGCTGCTGAATATTGGTTATTGTATTAGTACGAGTTCCAGTAACACCCAGCTTGGAAGATTTTGAAAGTGCAACCGAGATAGAGTCAAGCAAGCGTTCTTGTACCATCGGTAGTAAAGAAGGAATGCTACAGAGGCAAGTACAAATTTAGCTAGGTCACAAATTATCAAATAGACAAACAGAAAAAGGTTAGCAGCTCTAAGCTTTCAACCAAACCTGAGAGAAATTTGTTCAAGAGCTTTTACAAGATTAGTAGACAGACCAGCAGAAAACATTGAATCCAAGAGACTGCGAACATGAGGCTCCATAGCAGGGCCCATTGCTTGAGCAAAACTTCCAACACAGGCCAAAGCCTCTAGTGATGGTCTTCCCCTCCGAGGAGCAATCTACAAGTTTTACATGATATCTAGTGAAAAGCTCTGAACAAAAAGTCAACAAAGAAACAAGATACATACAGCGTCACGCAAATGCAGGGTAATTGTTGGCAAATAAGGAATGAGTTCACCATCTAAAGCGCCAGCCATTTCTCCAAGAGCAATAAAACCACTAGCACGTTCAGCTGGTATCCGTAAAACAGCAAGGATATGATCCATGCATATCTACAGCAAGGAAATCATCATAATCAGATAAAACATAGCCAAATGCATTCCATACCAGATGTTATACGGTTCTGAAATTACAAATGTGAACAGTTTCAACCTTCAAGTAGTTTGTCACAAATCTGTCACGCAAAAAATGGGCAATACGGGGAAGCAATGATGTAATGCTGAGACGAACAAGCCTATCACGATGCTCCAAGTATTTGAGAACAATATCTGCCACCTCTCTGTACCTGGACATCATAAACTCACCCGTGTTCCTGAAAAGTAAATGAAGCTTAATAAACATGGATCCTTCAAGTAATATGATGAATATAGAAGAAAATTTTAGGCATTCCTAGGAAAAATCACTTCAATTATATTGCACATAGTCAAAGCAGAAAAAAGATGTGAAAGAAGATACAACAGCAAAATCCTACAGCTGCTGCCAAAAAAAATAACAATGGAAAAGGATATCGTCGATGTAAGATTCACTAGGTAATTCACCAAAGCAATCAAACTATTTTTCTACAGAGCTCCATTGTCATCCAGCATGAGTGACAGGACTCCACCTACAGTTAAGTGTGTAACCTCCCCTCCCTCATCGCAGCAATGGCAGCCCGCACACGCTTATAATCCCACAGCGGCCCGCAGTCATCCACAGCCCACGCACTCGCCGTCCCACGGCTGCTTGCAGCCACCCACTAGCCGCCACAGTCATCGCAACCCTCTCTCTCCAAATGCTTCTTCCTCTCCTCCTCTACCTCAGTATTTCTACAGTGTCGATGTCAGTGCCAAGCATTTCATGTACTGGTCAATGGGGCAGAACAATAAATTCCACATGTGCTAACCAACACGATTCAGCAGTTCAAACCTGGATTCCATCATTGAACTTTCCTTAAAGCTATATCCCTGTTAATATGCAGATCAAGACATCATCATCTCTCTTTATCCCTAAGGCAATTCAATCATAATTGATTCAATTTATCCAACATTGAAGACATTAGGAAAAATGCTCTCTACCAACAAGTGGATATACCGAGGGATGAATGTCACATAAGAACTTTCCTGTAAGATAGCACCATCTTGTTTCAACCATGTAATGTGATAAGAAGAGAATGTTTGATATTGAACTAGTTAATCCCATTTCCCACTCGGGGTAGTAACCTTGTAACCTTGAATTGATGATATCTTACGTTGTTGTGATGTGAAATTTTTAAATTTAAAAGAACTAGATGTAACGTTGAGAGACAGCGAATTGCTCAAAGTATGTTTGTCACAAAAAAACTCCTGCATGCTCTAGATGAAATTTCACTGTAGAGATGGCAAACTGACCAAGGTTGTTCAGAATCTAGGTGAGGACCACATAATCAGATTCATACCACTTGGAATCTTAATTTTGCAGTATAATCTTACTCAGGAGGACCAACATCAGGGTGAATGAATTTCCATTGAGGGCCCATGCGAAACTGGAATGGCTATAGATCAAGGGAGATAATTGGTGCCATTGAATTTAACAGAGATTAACAGAGGCCAATGACCCGAAAGACTATGGTGTCATTTATGGAGGAGGTAACAGAGATGACACACTGTCAGAAGGAAAACAATATCTACATTAACTAGAGAAAAGAGGAAGGAGATTTCAGGAAGCAAGGTGGATCTTGTTTCATGTGTGTTTGTGTACCTACAGAAACAAAAGCAAGGAGTGAGTAGTTAGGTGGTCAGGTCAATTGAAATAAAATCTAAGATTGGTATTTTGTTATACTGGTTTACCACAATAACAAGAACCAATGGTGACAGATCAGTGGGAAGAGTCGTTTCTTTTCTGTGGTAGGGATTTTCATTCATCAGACCAAACAGCATACAAGGCTCTGCAATCCGTGTTTAATAGAGTAGCCTGTCATAAAGCTCTCAAAACCAACCTACGATGGATACTGAGAACAAAGTCAAAGAGCTTGATCATTTGGAGAGGGGAGGGGAGTGTTTACCAAGGCCGTGGTAGTGTAGCGAAAGTATTATGGAAGGGGAAGGGTACACTATGCAGGAAGGTTCCCCTTTTCTTTTGAGAGGATATAATGGTTGCTTGTTTGATATAAGGTCGAGGATTTCAAAATAATCTAATGGTAGGATATCCTACCTCTTGGTTAGTGCAGATGTACTCCAAGATAACATTGAGAATCAAAGAGTAATGATTTTTTATGGCACAGTTAGTTGGGTGTTGACTTATCATGTGAGGCATTCTTGGGTGTCAACTAATATCTTCCAATAGACAAGATCAGGGAGATAATTTTAGATAAGAAAATGTATGAGATGCAGAGGGGAATGCAATGACACACATCACAGGTGAACGAGACGAAAATGAGAAAGGAAAGATGAGTTAGAGAAGTCCAATACCAAATTGTAAAGAAAAATAATTGCTTAGGACTCAACACAAGGTAATTCATTCAATCAAATAGCAAGCTATCATACCAATAAAATAGAATATATCACAACACTCATCACATCCAGAAGACAAAACAGCAAATAATCATAAAATAGGCAAGTTACCTTAATAGTTCACCAACTGCAAGTAATGAGCCATGAATACTATGAACAGAAGCATTTTTACCAAGTCCCACCTGTGCAGCTTCACACATACGATAATACCTGATGATAGTAAAGGAAGAATCAACTATAAGAGGAAAAAAAACATTTCCTGAGTAAAACAGCAAGAAACCCAAAGAAAGTATAACTTCAGTCCTTGAACTAGGATTAAGCTTTTGTGGTTAGAAGTAAAGTAATTCAATTTCTAACATAATATTTGAATATTTGAGCTCAAAGAGCTAAGGTAACTGAGTTAGGAATCCTAGCTCAAGAACCTTATCACTTACAAGCCTATAAATCATTGGCTTCAACACTGTCACTACATGATCCACAATACAAGCCTATTTTCCAAAGGAGTTTCGAGTTTTAGCTAGATAATTAATCAATCACCCTTTACCAGTAGTCCAGTAAGAAAACATATCATACAGGTCTAACCTGCATGTAGTTCATCGTTTAAGCTATGCCACCCTGGTGTTGTCACATGCTTGGGAAAGAATTGAAGGGTCTCTGACTCAAAATCATAAGAACTTACAAAACATGAAAGATCAGGAAGGCTAAAACTGCCAAGTAGGATTGTAGGAACCAGACAGAAATAAACACTCATTTAGCATCAAATTTTGATTTTCTTAGGATTAAAAGGGGCTAAGAAGAATGTGAATTGATAGTTTAGCAATGAATATTATCAATAACTCCAAGCTAGACTAGCAAAAGCACACAATCGATACGCAATAAGTATTAGTTCAAACAGAAGACATGAATATAGGAAGAGAAATTTCAGACAAACAACAACGTCCAAAATCTATATTCCAATAAGTGGGGTTGGCTATATGGTTCCTCTTATGGCGTCGGATTTCCTCCACTACTATATCCTCATCTGTATTTAAATAATTTGATCCTATCCCCATCATAAATGTGTCTCTCTAATTTTTTCCTCAATAGGCACAACTCTTAACTTAATGCCTAATGTTCTCATTTCTTATCATATCAATCCTCATATGTTCACTTTAACATTCTCATCTCTGCAACTCTCATCTTTTGCTCGTGTGCTGACTTTATATCACAGTATTGCTCACTTTATAGTGCAATATTTGAGTCCATATAACATTGCAAGACAAACCACCCTTTTATAAAATTTCCTTTTAATTATATTGTTTGTATCCTATGTAAAACATTTCTATCAACACCTTCATCCTTTTGCAAAAGCAATCCTAGATACTTAAAGCTCTCGATTATAGGTAACTCGTCATTTCCTAATTTAACAATTGTGTTGTTATATATAATACTCCTAAATTTAAATTCCATAAATTCTACCTTTATTAAGCCTCAAATCTTTTACTTCAGACATTTCCCGCCAAGATTCAAACTGAACATTTACTCTTTTATGTGTCTCGACTAAAACAATGTCATCTGCAAATAATATGAACCATAGTAACATGTCTTAGTATGTGTTCAATGAATTCATCCATGACAAAAGCAAAAAAGGTATAGATTTAGAGGTAATCATTGATATCACCCTATTTATATAGAATTCTCCACGTAATTTTCATCGAAACTCTATATAGATAGACAATAAAGAAATTCTAGTCAACATAGACCAATATATAAAATAATCTTTTTGGGAGAGATATAACAACAATCAAGCCTAGATCCCACCAAGTGAGATCGACTATATAGATCCACCTATATTATTGAGCTTGATTTCCTACTTATATCATTATCTATATTTAAATAAATTTTATCAAATTTTATTGCTGCCGACCAAATCATTTAAGAACTCCCTCGATTAATGTGTGTATTTGTCGTGATCTCACATCACCTAACCGGATATTTATTAGTCGTCTAAGTACATATCATCTTAAACTAATTTCCATTAGATAGTCATCTGAATTTAGTTTTTTATAACTATAATTTTATAGAAAAATTATAGTGCAAACTTATTTTATGTGGCGAAGTGTCGGATGATCATTCAACAAAATAATAACTTATATAAAGGAGGATGTCTCAAAAAGAAATGATGATTGCAATCATAGGAAGCTCCAAAATTAGAAAACACACACAACAATAAGGTGAGATGAGAATATTAAGATAAGTGACACTAGAATTGATGGAATTCTGGAGTTCTAAAGAAAACTACAACATAGATAAGAAAAAGCTTGTCAGAAATTTGGACCAGCTGTGGATGTTGCCTTTGATAAAGCATGATGGTATTGGTCCCCGTCAAAATGTGGTCAATAGCTTATATAAAAAAGCGAATATAATTGCAATATATAAATTTTTAAAATAAATTTGATTTTAGAATTCAATATAAGTTATATAAAATTCAGAATATTTATAAACTACAATTATATAATTATATATTAAATAAATAAATAATTATATAATTATATATTAGATAAATAAATAATTTATATAATATTAAATATAAATTATGATCTTTATGGTAATTTGTATAATTATTATAGATAAATTTTTTTTATCTGATAAGCAAGATTTGGAACCATGAATATTAACATATTTAGCTCTCTATTTTTTTAGATTCTTAGTTCCTAATCATATGAAACATATTTTTGTTGATATGAATGTCTGATACTTAAGTCTAGGAAATACTTAAGATTACCTATCCTTTATTTCAAAAGTTTTGAGCAAGGCTTATTATATATATTAGATAAATATATAATAAACATACATATATACAAGTATTGAAACCTTATCAGCACAACACGATACAATACCGAAACTGCATCATTCTAGTCTAAAAACGAAACCTCGAGCGAAATGTTAAACCTTGGATATAAAAAAATAGTCTACAATTAGAAAAGTTAATCGATCATATTTAAAAATAGAGGCACTAACTTTGAAGCTTCAAAGAAAATCTTAACTTTGCTACATGATAGAACTCTTACCGGAGACCACAGTCATGCGGAAAACATTATCTCACGTTTCTCATCACTTCTCATGAGCCAGGATATTTGACAGCTTCTATAAAATTTTCTAACTATCTAATTGTTTAGGGTAAGAAATGTGGTGTGTATTAAATCTCTGATCTAATTTATAGTGTTCCTATGGTGGCAAAAAGACGATTTGCTCCCCCAGCGCCTCTGCCAGCTTGTCCCCAAGACAACACTTGGTGACTTCAATTACCCCCTTCATACATGAATAGAATATTCATGCCCACGTTCAAGTAACCAAGGTTGCCAACATTTCAAAAGTTGAGTGTGTCGTGCTACTTTGTCCTCCACTTTAAGAAATGGTTGTCGTATCTCTCTAGCAAAGTCAATTGGGTTGAATCCATAAGAAAATAATAACAATAATGATTTTAGAAAAATAAATTGATATTGGTCAAGTAGTTAATCATGCACAATTAATTTTGGTTATTATTGTAAATTATAATATCAAACTAATAATATGACTATCACAATTGCTAATATAAAATATTAGGAATATTACTAACAAACTGTATCCATGATAATTTGTGATCATTAGGAATATTAGCTAGTATAAAATGTATAATCAAATTAAACTAATTGTATTCATGACTAATGATACATATATGACATTAACATGATATTGATATACAATTAATGATGATCATGACATCAAGAAATAGATACACACATACATATACAGGTCTATTACCCTGCACAACACCCCATGGGCGATAGTCATGGGCGACCCTCACATACCTAGTCTGGGCGCATGGAGTTGTGAGGGTCGCAGGCAAGCGCAGGGTGAGTATGCAAGATATATATAAGTAATAATCCTAAAATAAAATCATTAATATACATGTCACTATTAATAATCAAAACAATCATATAATTGAGGACAATGATGATGATCGAATTAACTTAACGTATGACCAATAATATATATGATATTAACAGAATACTCTTATCCAAATGACATGTATATCAATATGAAAAAAAAAAAAATCATCTAAGCTTAGGATAAATAATATGTCTGTCAGATCATTACTGATTTGATAAAAATATTAGTTACATTTAATACGACTATGTTAATTAATATCATTTGATTATAATTAATATGACTAATTAGTGTAATACTAATTTAAGTATTTAACAAATAACATAGATATATGACTATTTTAGTTACTAATAATAAAAATCTGCATCCATTCCCTATTCCCAACAAAACCTCACAACCTTGTTCCTTCAGCTATCCAGTTCATGTGGCAGCCATTATCCATCAGAGAAAAGCACCAGCAGAATCAAACTAACGGACACAATCCTCCTCCCTCACTGTGATGCTCCACATTTTGGTGGCAAGAACTCCATGTCTCCACTGTGTTTCACCATTTTGGCTGATCCATCAAACCTCTGTGAAAGCATCCAAATGATTTGTACATATTTTATTCATTAACCCATAGTATTTCATTTTGCTCACCGATTATAAATGAATTCTCTTTAGAAATTGAATCAAATTTATGTTGATTTTGTTGGGGTTGCTAGGTTGTAAACATTGTCTCACATTAAAAACATATGAGAAAGATCATGGATTTAGAAGAGAAAGATATCTCCATTGGTATGAAGTCTTTTGGGTAAAGCCCAAGAGCAAAACCATGAGAGTTTAGGCCCACAGTGGATAATATCATGTCATTGTAGAAATATCTAAATTCTTTTGGATCCAACAATTGGTGTCAGAGGCCCGGACTGCCGGAAGGACTAACCGCCAACTGAGCATAAGACATAATTCAATCGAGTCATGCGGGTAAAATATTGACCTCAAACAAAGGAAGTGGGGGCTCCCATGTCCGAATCAAGAGGATCATATACCAGGTAAGAATTATTAATTGAGACTAGGTAAGGAAATCCTAATAGGCTTGTTGAACCAAGGGGCAGGAAGTCATAGTAGATCTGGACCGAGGGGCAAGAAGTCCTAAGCAAAGAAGTCTTAGTAGATCGGTTGAACCAAGGGGCAAGAAGCCATAGTAGGTCTGGACCGAGGGGCAGGAAATCCTAGGCAAAGTAGTCCGAGTAGGTCGGTCGAACCAAGGGGCAAGAAGTCCTAGTGAGTCAGTTGAACCAAGGGGCAGGAAGTCCTAGTTACATCTATACAAGTAAGTCCTAATAGGTTGGTTGGACAGAGGGGTAGGAAGTCCTTGTGGTCAAGAATCAGACATAAAATGAATAAGCTTTCCGCTTGAGAGGGAACTTGTAGTCTTTTGTTTGAGGGGGGATTGTTAGGGTTGCAAGGTTGTAAACATAGTCTCACATTGAAAACACATGGGAAAGATCATGGTTTATAAGAGAAAGATATCTCTATTAGTATGAGGCCTTTTTGGTAGAGTTAAAGAGCAAAACTATGAGAGTTTAGACCCAAAGTGAACAATATCATGCTATTATAGGGATATCTAAATTCTTTTACAACCAACAGATATCAATCAAACTGGGATGATACATATTGGGATCCCCCAAGTTTGCCACCTATGTTTTAAGTTAACAATACAACTTCAACGAAACATTCAAAGCCTGCTAATGTCAATGCTAGTCAAATATTCTTATGTTAAAGAAAAAAGGTGTACATCATCTTAAATTTTAAATACAACAATTTAGAGCATCATTATTAGCACCTTCTTTTTATATCAATTGCAATGAAAAAAGTGTAATTAACACATTTTTATATACAACAAACAATCTTTATCCTACTAGGTGGGGCCGGCTATATGGATCCTTCTACGTCATCGGGCTCTATCTCCTACTATATCATCATTTATATTTAAATAAATTTTATCTTATTTTATTGTTGCTAACCAAGTCTTTTTTGGTCTTCCTCATTTGATATGGGAATTTTTCATAGTTTCACATCGCCTAACTCATTTAAGTACATGTTCATACCATCTTAGACATGTCTAAATTTTCTATCAATAAATGCAACCTCAACATTTTTTCTAATATTTTTATTTCTTATCTTATTTATCCTTGTATATCCTCCACATCCACCTTAACATCCTTATCTATGCAACTCTCATCTTGTATTCATGTGCCAACGTCATAGCCTAACATTGTTTTATAAAACTTTCCTTTGCATCTTAGAAATACTTTACAATCACAAAGAACATCTTACGCTCTCCTCCATTTCAACCATCTCGTTTGTATTCTATATAAGGCATCTCATCAATCCCTCTATCTTTTTGCAAAATTGATCATAAATACTTAAAACTCTCACTTGCAACAACTCATCAATTAAAACATCTATATATGCTTACAACAAATTAACTGTCAATGCTGCAACAAACACAATGTAGATATATCATATAGACAAGTTGTACATTATGACCTTACTTGGGTCAATCCAAAAAACATGAAGCAGTAAGGCAAGCATTCATAAAGCACTAAGCACTTTGCCATTTATGAAAGCCTACCAGGTCATTGTTATTTGATAGCATGATCAAAATGAGTCGATTTGGAAAAATTAAATGTAAGAAGCCACATCTTTGGTAAAATCCTTAAGTCAAACATGTTAAGCATACCATTGCACTCGCCAGCGTGTCTCACGCTTTTCAATAACACGAAGGCATGCCCTCAAAGCTTCCACAGCTCTTTCCCTAATAGCCAAAGTAGGATCCCTCAATGCAACCCATATGGCATCCACAAATTCCGGAACATGAACATTGAAAACAGTGGATGCATTTTCAGCCATTTCCTAAGAAAAGGAGAAGTTAAAACACTCTGAAAGATGGGTATAATCACAAAAGCATAGAGGATCTGTTTGAATAGTAGAGCTAAGACCTTTTTATGAATCTACTGCTGATTGTAAATTCAAAATTACTTGAAGAACAGTTTCAGCATTGAAAACATCAACAATAATAATAGTAGTTGAGCCAAGAACTATTCGTCAAGAAAAAAAGAAAGTCTATTTGTTAAAATTGTTAAGAAATGTGACATTCTGTTGATAATAATTTTAGAACTATTTAAAAAACAGTTTTATCATTAAACAAAACAATTATTTTCTTGGATGTGAATATGACGACAATGGAAGTAATAGATCACAATCATAGGATAAGTACAACAAGAAATCATAGACAGCAACTTTTGGGATTATCTGGACTTTATCCTGCCACTCAACTATCATATACAAACTACTTATTACAAATTGCAATGTAAAATATGTCCTGGGACTAAATAATATATAGATTGAAATATATATTCAAAGATTACTTATCTATATCAGTGAGTTTATCATCATTCCCTAATCTACATAAAATTTCTTTGTAAACAAATTATAAACTAAAAAAGGGATATTTTGTTTCATTCAGTGACAAATAGTACTGTAAGGTATAACTATGATTACTTTGAGAATTAGGACAGCAGCAAACCGACGATATTCAATTCTTTCACCGTGTAGCCAAGCGAAGGCATTTTTTATCTGAAAATGAAGATAAAATTGTCAATGAAGACAGATATACTTGTTGCAAATGCTAAAATATTAAAAAAAAAAAAATAGAAAAATAAAAAATCCAACCTGTCGCTCCACTTCGTCTGCCGTCATTGCTCCTCCAGACTTCACCAAGTGACCTAGTACTTCACTGGCAAGAATTAAGACTTCAGGATCACGCTTTACCTCAAACAAAATCCGCATGTAGGCAGTGAGCTTTGACACTTTGGAAGCACTTTCTCCCAATGAAACATCTATCAATTCATTAATGGCTCGTAGAGCACCTAAATTGTCAGCAACTTCATTGCTTTCTAAAAGATTAGCAATCCTCTCATAAAACTGATCCATGCACCGAGAAAAAGTTTCTCCACTGAGATCGCGGGCTGCTTCCTCAACATGTTTCTTTAGAGAAGCAGTAGCACCATCCTATACGCAACAAGAAATAAGTGCTCGATAATGCATACTGACTACAAAGCTAATTCAAAAATGCATCCAGCAGAAACTGCTTCGTTCCTAAAATTATTTGACGGCTAATACCACATCAAATAAAAGATCCAGGTTCTATTTGCAGTCAAACCCTAGTGGCATTCCTTCAACGACAATTTGGACGGTATAATTACTAACAGTCGACACGACAACCTAGGAAGAAGAAGCTCGATTTTATAACTTCCAAATCGATAGGTATAAAGAAGAAACGCAGTGTTTGAACGTCCGATCCGATAGGCTAACAAAAAAAATTTTAAAAAAAAAAGAAAAATCAACGTATCCCTGTCTTGCTACACAACGAATCTGAACCAAGCGGAAATGAGGAATCGAGTAACGGGTATGGTACGGAGGTAGAGGAAACGAACACGGAATCCTGTAACTAGCATGGTCTGGAAGTAGAGGAAACGAACCTTGGGTGTGCCCCGAGTGCAGAGATCGGCGAGGATGCGGTTGAGCGCGTCGGCTGTACCGACGACGGAAGCAGCACCGCCGTAGCGTATCGGCGCGGCGGAAGATGCCATGGTTCGCGAGATCGGAGGCGGATCAGACGTCTGCCATGGCTAGGGCAAGCCAGGGAAGGGGCCTGGATGGAGAGGAGGGTTTTTGGCTCGCGGCGGAGCGTTCGGGGTGGGTGGTGACGACTGACGATGATGTTGCTGCCAGGATGGCAATTGAGGGCGTCGAGATCCGCCGCGAATCGCACGACCTGACCTGACCTGATCTGACCAGCCAAGGGGCGGATTTTATGGCACTCGACTCGAGCTGGCCGCATGCATACCTGGCAATACTATTCTAACATTCTCTTTGTGTGCTTCCTTTGAGAGATTATTATAATAATAATAATAATAATAATAATAATAACATACTATATCGAAAAAGATAGAAAGAACACATAAATACAGAATATCTCCATTATTTCAATTAAAAAATTAAACATAAATTATTTTATTTTATTATTATTATTATTAGTGTTTGGATTTTATTTAGTTGGATTGATTTAACTTTTTTTTATTAGATAATTTAAATTAAAATATGTTATCTTAGTTATAGCGCATTTCAGAATATTTTTTTAGCGGGATGACAATTTTGAGACGTTAACCAATGAATAAAGAGTTGCTTACGCTTTCAAATTTATCTAATGAGTGAATCATGAAAGTTAGCATGCTTCCATAATTAGTTGGAATTAGTTGGATCTATATAAGACCTACATACCTAGATTATCAAAACTTAAAATATCTAGGATGAAATATTTGTCAATTAAAATACCTAGATTTTTTTTTCCTTCTTTCCCGTTCAAATCTCAACTGAGTGTACTACCAGGCATTTTCCTTTGG
>JBAMIE010000029.1:61324-88255 GCA_037177295.1 Kaempferia parviflora | reverse complement strand
TTAGATTATTTAAGGAATCAAACAATGATAACGTAAAGATCAGAACATAAGAAAAAAAAGTCTGGAAAATCATGCTCCTTCGGGCGCCCGGGATGTTCCGCACCCAGAAGATAGAACTTTGCTAAAGTCAATGGTCCACGTCAGCGGTGCGGGCGCCCTGAAGTGGATAAATTTTGGGGATAGAGTTTCGATGTGGACCAGCTGTGTGGGGACGCCCGGGAGGGTCCGGGCGCCCGGGCGCCCGGAAAGGCCTATACAAGAAGTTTTCGGCAGAAACTTCATAACATCAATCCGAACAAGTTTCTCTCCTGCGCGCTGCTCCGAAAATGACTCAAAAATGCCGAAACGTTGCTCCGACAACCGACGATCTAATACTTTCTTACTTGTGTTGTCGGTAACTTTATTTTTCTTGCTTATGTACTTAATACTTGTAATTGATTCGAACTTATAGAATTGCCCAACGAAAGTACTCAGGGGCGGGCCTTCAAGTAGGAATCGAAGTAGGCTCCAAACGAAGTCAAAATCCATTGTGTCTATTCTATTTTCCGCTGCATTTTAATTCTGAATTTTACGAATGATATTCACCCCCTCTGTCGTTTATATCGATCCTACATCTACCTCATTAATATTCATAAATAACGTTCATAAACAATAGTTGTGTTCATTACTAAAACTCTTATCAATATACTAAATAAATAAAATTTTAAAATGAACAAATAAATTTGAATTATCAAACTCAATAAACAATCAAACATGTAAAAGTTTCAAACAAGAGTTCGACAATATTTAAACGAACTAAACTCAGGTTAAGTTTGAACTAAACTTAAGCTCATAAAAAATAAACTGAGTCAAACTTAAATAATCACTATAGTAGTTTAGTTCATTTTATGTTCGGCTTAACTTAGCTTGATGATTTTATCAAATAAACTTGAGCACCCAAAATTTAGTTTAACTTAACTTATTGATAGCCCTAATTGGGCCGAGAATCTTTTTATAGTAAGTTTCCACATCTACACAAAATGGTTGATAACTTAATTGCCTATTTTATTTTATTGTATTTTTAATCTAATATTTATATTTGGATTAATTAATTTTGAAGATAGATCTAAAATATAATTTATGCATATTAAGAAGTCGAGTGGATATTTATCTCATTTAAAATTTAAAATTTGATTTTCTTCAGTGTTTTTA
This sequence comes from Kaempferia parviflora, assembly GCA_037177295.1. NCBI lineage: Eukaryota > Viridiplantae > Streptophyta > Magnoliopsida > Zingiberales > Zingiberaceae > Kaempferia > Kaempferia parviflora. The sequence continues at coordinate 87,064 of JBAMIE010000029.1, read as the reverse complement.
TCTCTATTTTTTTCTTCTATGTTATCGCGCGTTCCAGCTGAGTTAATCTTGGCCGTTACCTACCAACGGCCAAGATTAAATCACAGATTGGCATTCCTGCCTTTTTATTTTATTTTTTTTAAATTTTTCTGGGGTTAGTAAAACCCGTCCTTTCAAAACCGCTCCGCCCTGAGGCGGCGCTGTGCGAATGGAAGGCGACCCCGCGCTGGTCCATCTCCTCAAGCTCCCTCCGGCCACCGCCCAAGGAACCCTCTCCGAAGTGCTCCAAACCCTCTGGAAGAATCGAAGGACCGGACTCGACTCCCTTGAGAAGTCTCGTGTCCGATCTCTCCTCGCGCTTTCCGTAACCGACGAGCTCGATCCAGTGAGTGTCCGTACTTGTTCCGGTTTTAAAATTAGGGTTTGTTCCTTTTTTGTGCTACCGTTTGTCTTTCCTGGCGTCGAGGTTCCGCTGGATATCAGAAGCGATTAGTAACGTTAACAACAATTGGCATAATGGTAATCGATTTGTTTCATTCAGTGGTTTGAAGTAAAGTGATAACGATGAAACCCTGAAAAGCCCAACGATTTGAGAGAAGTTATCCCGCACCATTTTGACTGTGCATAATGATACATTCTCTTGCTTCATTTATGGTTATCTGCGATAAAGATTATTAGGTCAGTCATTCTTTTAGATGTTTGGGAAAGTTATGATGTTCTCGTTATCTCACACAGGTGTCAATTTGACTTTTGAAGAAACCAAAATCTTGTTGGAGGTTAAAATTTACTTGTATTTTTTTTTTTTTTTTTGGAGGGGGAGGTAGTAAAAGCAAGATAGATTTTAGGACGGAAGACTATAAAAGGCTCTTTTGTTGGAGAAGAAATATAGGTACAAAAGAAAAGCGGGAAGATCAGAATGCCAATGTGTAAGAAAACAGGGAAAGGAAGAGACATTCATATATACAAAGAGTGAGCTAGTATGAAAACTGGACTATTACTCCCATTGATTTTCATAATTTTAGTCATCAGCAACTTGCACACTAATTGCACATTTGCACATGAACTGCAAAAATACTTGTGAGCATATACTTTTCCTCTTCCCACATGGCTTCGGACAGTTCAAATACTAAAAAAAAAATTTGCTTGACGAATATTCAAATACTAAAAAAAAAATTTGCTTGACGAATATATTCCTTTATGAATTCACTACCTGCAGGAGTGTTGTAAGAATACTTTCCATTTTTGTATCGGTTTACTCTAGCAGAACAGCATTTGTCCCACTGGGCTTAGTGAATATTTTTTGGGGCATGGTTAGTTATCAAGGGGATCTCCATATAAGTGCCTTGGTGTATCGGGTTAGAATAACCATTTGTTTGGGGCATCCACATGGCATTAGAGCTAATCTCTCACCTCTAATCAATCAAGATAGGAAACTAAATGAACATTTCCTCGTTGTACTTATATCTAAACATTGTTTTCCTTTTCTAGTTTTCTTAAACAAATTTTAGTTGTTTGACCCTTAAAAATGTGTAATGATCTCCTTATTTTGATGGCCAATCACGTCACTGCCTGTTCAAATTCAATTTTTTTGGTATCCTTATTGCCTAAAGCTTACCTAAATTATGTGTTTTTTTAATGTTTATTTTCACACATTGAGGTGATAAATTGTTTGTTTATTTGTTTAGTTTGCTTTTCATCCTTTCTAGTTACAGTTTTTATTTTGCAATTATAGATTTTGGCTTCTCTTCGATGTCTCATAAGAAAGTGCGTAGGTGACAAGCTAGCGGGAGATAACATCAGCAAATTGTTTCCTCCTGGTCTTCCTATTGAACTTGAAACCATTATTTTGCTAATATTCAATAAGTATCTTCATCAGTGGATTGAGGAATCATCGACAGAACAGGTACACATATTTAAATGATGTATGTTAGTACAATATGTAGTCATCACATGGCATATTCATTTTCATTTACACAGTAATATCCAATATACCTTTTTTTACGACTAAAGAGCTACACAGAGATTTCTGGGAGATTCTATGTATTTCTGGATGCAACAATGTAACTTCTGCTGTATTGCCTCTGTGATAACATTGATAGTGGCAAGTAACAAAGAAACTTTTAAGTATTTACTGCCTCACACAACCTAATTCCTATCTTTGGTCACTCCACAATTTTTTCGTTCCCTTTTCTTTGTTTTCCTTTCAAATTTTTGTGTAGTGGTTGGTGTTCGACTGTAGAATTTGCTTAGTTGTATTTCTCTTTGGCTTAATATTTGAGCTTACTTTTGTATTAATATTTGAGCTTCAGATCTTGCTGACTATGTATTTTATTGTTTATGTAGCCTCTTCAACAACAGATAAGGATTTCAGATCAGGTCAAAGTTAATGCCACTCCTGCTCTCCCATCTTTCTCATTGTTGGAGAATTTGTCTTCCACCTGGCAAATAAACAATAGAACTTATATCAATAATAAGAATGTCCAGTCTTCCAATGAAATTGATTCCGAATTGCATTCTCCATTGGCTGTCACCATGTCTCTTCACGAGGAATCTGGCTCTTCCAAGAATATGGTACCAAATGTAACTCTTTGTAATTTGTCATTATGGACTTCCAGGGTCTGGACAACAGTGTTTTTTAAAGTGCGATGAGATGTTTCCTTGATCTACATAGGACAATCTTCCTAGACTGAGGTCAATGACATGGACCATGCAAAACCGAAATTCGCAACCTTCAAATAGAGTAGCTATCATCACATTAAAGGTATGCAGATACATAATGCAGATAATATCTCTAACAAACCTGTTAAATATTCCCTTGTTTTTTTTGACATACTACATGACTTTTAAAAATGTTTTTATATATTTTTGTCTATGTATATGATATACTATCAAAATTTATTTAAATGTAGAACAAAAACTGTTCCATTATTTACAGCATCTGACTCTGATGTTAAAGTTGTAAATCATGTTTTTTTTGACATGACAGTTCAACTAAATTTCCACAGAAAGCAGCAATGCCTATGACTTGGATCCCTCAGTAGTATAAATAATTCATAAAGGCTTCAGGCCTGAGTTTATTTGTTAGATTTTATTACTTCCTTATGCAAACAAAATCAGAATTTCAATTAATTTTTAAGTTCTGACACAACAGCAATGGAGATACAATGGTGACAACAATACTGAGGGCTTTGGCCTTGATCATGACATGCTAAAATCTCACAAAATTGCTATAGTTGCTCTTTCTTGGCACCTAGAGAGTTACTCTAACACTGTTTGTTCTACTTCAGTTGGTGATTATAGTCCATTAACTTTATCTTCCAAGTTTCAACAAAATTATCATCTATGTTTGTCAACATTTATTCCTAATTTTCTATCTAATTATGATGCTGTGGAACACATTCAGTTGCAAGATTACGCCAACTCTCCATCAGGGTAACTAGACGTTAAATTTCAGCTTTCCAAAGACACATTGGAAGCCACGTTGAGGACAATGACCTACATCAGCGAAGAGCTATTGAATTCAGTAAGATTTCTTTGTCAACTTTTGTTGAAATGCAGCTATAATGTAGTTTTTTGCTACACAAATCATGGAAGTATGATATACAATTTCATGCAGGTGGACCAGTCATCAGAACCCTCTCCAAAGAAGCAGAAACAATAGTGAAGTCTCAATCCATTTGGCATTAGTAGGTCCGGAGTCACTCGACTGTGATCACAACGATAAGTTTTTCGCTTCGACCGGTCCCTTAACCTTTCATGTGTAATATGTCTTCTTTCCAGGACTAGTCCTGTGGCATCAATATTACGTTGGGGATGCCTTCATCAGCTAACCAACTAGTTGTAGTTAGCTCCGAATGGGCAATGTCTCTTTCTCATCACTTCCAGGTACAGATGGTTTTTGTAAGAAGTTCAAGAATACATTGTCAGACATTTATTTAATTTTTTTGAGAAATAATTTTTTGACAACGATATGTTAGACTTGATAAATAGGATTTTATTAAAAGGCGTACGTGAAATTTTAAAATTATTAAAAGGCGTATATTACTTTAAAATTTACCAAAGGGCGCATTTTTTTTAAGTATTTTACCCATTTTGCCCCTCTCTCTGCTAGGCCGTTGGGCCTGATATTTATTCATATCAGGTCCAGAAATCACAACGGGACCTGATATGAATAATATCAGCTTTAATATAGGCCTGATATGAATCATATCAGGCCCAACGGCCTAACAGAAAGAGGGGTAAAATGAAAAAAAATATTTAAAAAAGTTTGCTCTTTGATAAATTTAAAAGTAACAGACGCCATTTTAAAATTTTATGTACGCCTACTTGGTTATAAATATTCAGCACATATTTAAAACTTAAAAGGGCGTAAGCAGAGTAGACTTTGTAAAGCATTCGGACGGCAACATAGTGTAGTTAATTAGAGTGCATTTTTTTAAATTTTTTTTCTAATTTCTTAAAAATAAGATTTGAAAATATTGTTAAATTTATTATTTACCACTCAACTCACTGGTGAATACTGTCGAAAGAAAGAAAAAAGTATTTATTTATTTATATATTTATTTTTCCATAATAATGTTCGCCTGTAGCCATAACTATGCACTTTGCGGAGAGGCGCTTCCTGTTTTGGTGCTGACGAACACGTGACAGCGATCATAACTGCTGAATCATAATGTCCCCAATTACTCGTTCGTAAACCCTTGCCTTTCCTCTCTCTCTCTCTTTCTCTCTCTCTCTTCAAAACATTCGATCGCTCGATTCGCTCCTCCTCGTTGGCGATTCACAGCAGATCGATACTTGCGGCGGAAGGATTCGAGCGGAGCGGAGTCATAGAGAGCGCAGAGGAGCGAGCGAGCGAGCCAGGGGGCAGGAATGGGGCAGCCCTCGCTCCCGACGGTGCCGCCTCTGGCTCTGCCTCCGCCAGGGCCTCCGGCGGGGAGCCTCCAGGTCCGCTGCGCCGGGTGCCATGGGATACTCGCGGTGGCACCGGGGATGACCGAGTTCATCTGCCCCAAGTGCCAGCTGCCGCAGATGCTGCCGCCTGAGCTGCTGGGCGCTCCCCCTCCCCGCCGCCCCCCGCCCAAGGCCCAGGGCATCGATCCCACCAAGATCCAGCTGCCCTGCGCTCGCTGCAAGGCGATCCTCAATGTCCCTCACGGCCTCGCCCGTTTCAACTGCCCGCAGTGCGGTGTGGACCTCGCGGTCGACCTAGCCAAGCTGCAACAGTACTTTCCCTCTGTTTCATCGCCGGCCTCCCTAGTTGGATTCCCCCCAGACCCGCCCGAGGAGATCAACGAGGCAATCAACCACATCCCTTCCTTCCTTTCTCTGTTTGTCTAATTAGAAAGTCAGAAAATGTCCGATTCTGAGTATTACTGTGGTTTAATTTTCTCCTTCTCACTAGTTTTGCAAATGTCATGACGATTTTTGTCTAATGATGTCTTACGCCTAATTAACATGGTCTCTGATGCATCTAATATTGAGAACGTGGAAGGAATTACACACAGACAGAGACTTCTTATGTTCCTTTTTACTTTTCCTTTTGGTTATGCTAACGAGTAAGATAGCCGGTGGAACTGATTGTTACTATGTGCATGCCAGCCTGAGCTTATAAAAGAAGCCAAAAAATTTGTTGATGTGCATCATTTTTTCCTGCTTAAGGAATAAAATGTAGTTTCCACTATGTGAACCTAACCTATTGACATTGCAGAGTGTGTATCCACAGTTTCTTTTCTAGTCATAGTTGTCAACTAGACTAGAAAACCCAGTTCAATGATCCTTTTCTACAGCTCAACCCTCAAGCTAAATCCTGCATGCTTTGTTTCACACCTAAACTTATAACTTATAAGCAATTTTGGCTTCTTGTACTTTATATATTCATTGAATCTCTAATCTCTATAATAGGAATTACTTATGGGATGCCTTTTTCAATGGGAACGGTTTTAGCATTGTTGTATTTTCAGTAAATAGACCTAGATATTTGGCACAGTGTACATTGGCCTATTTAACTTTAATCTTTAACTACTTGTATAAATAACCAGTGAGATGAATTATGTGATTTTAGAAAAAGGCCCTAAAGAGAAGAAAGTCCGGAGGATACAACGGAGGGGGGTGTGAAGGATATGTAGAAAATCATCGTTTATAGAGAAATGCAGTCATTTTCTTCTCGACACGAGTTTCAATTTTTATGAAAATTTCAGTTTTTTGCATTTATGTCATAGTGAAAATATCCCATGCATATATTAATATGAATGATTGCTGAAATTTTGTTGATAAGAGTCTTCCAGTGGGCTCAAGCTGAATGAGCAGTCATGATTTCTTGATTCTTTCATTAATAAATTTGCTGAAATTGAAGTGTCCAAAGACACCTCACATATGAGTTGAATCAATTCGGATCTGTCTATCAATGGAACAACCAACCTTTTTCTTTTCCAAATTTGGCTGAGATTGTATCGAGATTTCATTAAATTTGATAATTCAAGTCAACATTGATATCAAACAACAAGAAGGGTTGAACGGGAAAGACAAGGAATGAGAAACAAAAAATAAAAGGAGAAGTTAAGCTGATCTAGATACAACATCACAGGAATAGTATATCGACATGAGTGGTGGACGGTGAAGTTGAGAAAGTTTATGCTGAGGAATGAAGGATGGATTACGGCTACTACATGAGGGTTATGTGGTTCATGTGAGGGTGAGACACATGTGTAACTAGGGAAGTGGTCACATATATGAAGCATTATGAGGGAGAAGGGATTGACTAATTGCTCTGTGAGAGAGGTGCCTGCATGTGCAGAATGCCAGAAGAGAGATTGACAGCTGATTATGCAATGTAGGAGGAGGTGCATTGAGGTAATACTAATATGATTATTATCAGTAATATCACTAATATTATAAGTGATATCAGATTAATATTTATTTGATTGTCATTAACAGTATTATTCATTAATATTTTTATCATGTCTACTATCAATAAAAAATCAGCGCAAACTGGTTTAGAATTATCTCAGTTTAATCTGAAATTCTATGATTCTCTTGCGAATCTTATCAAGTCATGGCTCACTGTTCCCTGACAATATTTTCATAAAAATGGAAGAAGCAAATCAAACAGGTCGAAGAGTGGAGAATACAAGAGAAGGCTGGAGCTGAAGGGAATGAAAGTCCTTGCAATTTCTGTGCTCTTAAGTTCAGAACTGTTGAGCAAGAACTGATGCATGAGGAAGATGAGTTGTGGGCATCCTGAAAAATAAGGCAACAGTGTTCCTCTTAATTTAATGAATTATATTTTTGACCCTAAAGACAAGGCAAGTAAATTAAATGCAATTTCAATAGTTAAGATGTCTTATCTTTTAGGTAATAATATATAATAAATAATTCACAACAACTAAGAATGCGAAAAATACTAGTAAAGCATTAGATATGTTTGGTAACATAATAATCAACATGCATCTAGACATAACTTATAATTGGTAATATATCATTTACAAAAGCAAGATAATTTACATTATACTTAGTCACATATAACAGGAAACAATATATAGATACCCATTACTGTAATCTAGTAAGTATATGAAGATCATTTCACGTTAATATTCTGCTTTACATAATTGAAAGCGATTCAAATGCCCTAGATATTATAGTGATATATTCTTACTAACACTTTGATGGAATTAAAAAACTTACGTAGTGGAGTCCAAATATTTGGGAAATGACATGCTTTTGTGTTATGGGTTTTCAATTGTAACCTACATTGATAGCCTTTTCGTTGATTTTGTAATCCACTTTAGATACTTTAATTACTTTTTGTTTTAATGATATTATGGTCTTTGTACTTAAATGTTGTTAACTTAGTGATAATAATTAGTTATGTAATTTTATACTTTTATATCAAATATTCTAGGTATTCTTGGAGGCTATCTTGTTATCTTAGTTTATTTGTGTATCTTAGGTTGCAATCGATGTGGAGCGCGAAGAAGATGAAGGTGGTGCTATCGGGGAGACCTTTACTGACTATGTAAGTGTGTGGTGCGTGTCTACATTACCAAATATAGGGTAACTAGAAGCTTATTCCATTTGAATTTTTTTTCATCGCTTCCCCCACAACACACACACCCTCCAAAAAAGAAATAATAATAATAAATAGAGTGCTAGTAGAATTTTATATGTTTAAATAATTTTTGACATGGTCTTAATATAGAGACCTCCTAGATTGTCTGTTGGGCGTCCCCATCCAGATGCTGTTGTTGAAACGTCTTCGCTGTCAGCTGTTCAACCTCCAGAACCCACATACCATCTAAAGATAATGGATGAACTAGACAAATCAAATGCACTGTCATGCTTACAGATTGAAACTCTAGTGTATGCTTGTCAGGTTATTTTTCTTCTCTTATATGGCAAGTTTAAGATATATACATTTCAGCACCTAACACGATAACAACAATGATGTTTGTTCCTATGTCAGCGGCATCTTCACTATCTTCAAAATGGTGCTAGAGCAGGTTTCTTCATTGGTGATGGAGCTGGTATGGGTAAGGGCCGTACTATTGCTGGGTTGATCTGGGAAAACTGGCAACATGGGAGGTGCAAAGCACTGTAAGCATTCTGGTATTCATACTATTAAAATAAGTCATCATGGATGTATCATTTTTTGTTCTTACTGTTGAAAGGTCAATTTCATATTTCCATGATTAATTTGAGTATTTTTCCATGATGAAGTAACATTTTTTTTTTTGTTTTCCCCCTTATTTGGCAGGTGGGTTTCTGTTGGTTCGGACCTAAAGTTCGATGCACGCAGAGACTTGGATGATGTTGGCGCTTCTTGTATTGAAGGTAGGCACTGAGTGCAGCATTTTAAGTCCATGGATGAATGCCCTTTGTGTGCTATGTATGGTTCATCTAATCTGTGGTTCATTAGTTTAAAAACCATCTCGACTGAGTCATCACATAGTGTATATGTGGTATGTGGTCATGTGGTTGCATGCCATTAACAAAAACATTTAATGTTAACTATATCCACGGAAATATAATTAAATTATTTTTAGTGATTCAAAAATAAAATAACAAATAGATGCAAGTGTTTTATACTTATCAAATTAGAATACATGCATTGCATATGAAAATAGTTCCATTATACTTGTATAAAATTGGTAACCTTTATCAAGAAAGATAATCATTACAATTTCATATAATGATCACATTCCTCTCTCTTTATGTGAATCAAATTGCAATTCATTAGTGTCTACTACGAGGTATAATTTCATGTGCGAGCAAAGTATAACCTCTTTTGGTTTAATCATCAATTAAATATTCTTTATTTTGTCCATCAAGGGATTTCTTTCATTTTCTCTCTTTTTATATTTTTTTATTATATTAAACAAAAATGAGATTGGTCTTCTTCTTCATGCCTCGTATATTGCTAAATATCTATTAAATTAGGTTGAGCTAATAAACTAACTAGTTCTAGAGAACCATTTAAATATAAAAAACAATTTTTGCAAATCTGTATCTGTGGGTACATGTGATATTGTGTAGCATGGCATTCTGCCTATTTGCCTGCATATACCACTATTACAACAATGATACCAACCACGAATTTTGTTCAATTGGTCAACTTTCTCAGTAATCATATCAAATTCTTTCTTTTTCTTTGGAGTATTCTGAAACTTTGCTCAATCATTTCTTCCATGGAACATATAGCCTAACTGGATAAAGGGACCTTAATTCGAAAATCGCTGGCCAATTATGATTTTACTACTTAGCACACAGTCAACAAACTTGGCTAGAAAATCTTAGTGGTGGATAAGGGCAGTTTGATGCTTACAGCAATGCTAAAACGAACTTAATAAACATGTCAAGTACATGCTTGACTCAGGTATATACCAATGAGTGATCCTCCATTACCTACTATTTTTAAGTAGAAACTTGAATACGATGCTGGAGCTTATTTTATTTTTTGAATAACAGAAGATCAATAAGCATCAAACAATGATGACCTCATCCATCAAAATCTTGAGTAGAAGCAATAAAACAAAGAGAACATTGATGAGAGGATAAGAGGATAAATTGAGAATTGAGAGGGGCAAAGTGAGTATGCAAGATACAGACGATAGAACTCACAAGTTAGTGGTCAATTGCTGTGGAAAACTTGTTGTTGGTACTTGATAGAAATTATATAAGTAATAGGGTATAAGGACAATAGTTTTCTGCTTGGTTATTTTTCCCCTCTGGATATCTGTTGTTGTGTGCAAAATTACTTCCATTGAAGTCTTCTATCCATTTGTAGTATTGGCTGACTGCTTATCAGGTTAATGCTTAGTTGAAGTAATGCTTAGTTGAAGTAAGAAAATGAAGATTTTCTCCAAGATATCTAATTGTGCAACCTCCAAATTAGCATGGAAACATGCTTGGATACAAGTAGAGATTAAACAAGACCTATTATTGAATAGAAGGTGAACACTTGCACTTTATCAATTGAGATGAATAACCTATGTAAGATCTTCTATCTTTAAACATGGTCAATTGAGGTAAAGAAGATTCTTCCATGAATCATATGAAATGGAAGATCCAATACAGGTTTTTGTGACACATCAACTATATGTATTAAAAAGTTGCAAATATCACATCTATGGTTGGTACTAGCTCCATGCAGATATTATGGATTTGATGCCAGTTGTGCATTTGTACCATTTAGAAGTCAATATCATTAAAGTTAATATCTCAAATTATGAACATTACTTACTGTTGAGTGCTCAAGAGATTTGCTCCACAAATATTTTTCTCCAATGACGTTTTGACTCATTGAACATTTAAGATTTTATGAAAATGTCGCCTTACCATAAATCCTGCATCAGTGAGGATTATTTTCTCTAAAGAGGATCAAATGTCTGACAATTTCTTTTTGCTGAGGGGCACTAACATGCACTGTTGAGTGTGATGTGTAATGTTAGAAGAATGGACTTTTGTAGGACCATATCAAGGATGATCCTTATTTTAGCTGATGCCATGGAATTGACATATAGATGATTTCTTGTAGTTTGACTATGATGTGACTTTATGATCTGTATTTAGAACTGCATCATGGATACACTAGCTGTCATAGGACTATATTTCCAGGTGGAAATTTATATGTTAAGTAGTTGACGTTGCATGGAATTTAATTTTTATTACATCCTAGAATTAACTGATAAAGATTATTTATTTTTCAGTACATGCTTTAAACAAGCTTCCCTACTCTAAGCTTGACTCCAAAGCTGTTGGAATAAAGGATGGGGTAGTTTTCTTAACATACAGTAGCTTGATAGCATCATCTGAAAAAGGTCGATCGCGGTTGGTTCAATTGTTGCAATGGTGTGGGTCAGACTTTGATGGCCTAGTGGTGTTTGATGAGGTATTCCATTTAATTACACTACTAGTTTCTTTAACTGTTTCCTCATGATTTTGTTTGTTTTGTCTCTTGAATTTAATGAATTATGCTACTCAATTGAGTTCATACATGCTGGTTATAAGGTTTTTATAGAGTTTTCTTCTTGCAGTGTCATAAGGCAAAAAATTTGATCCCTGAGGCAGGAAGCCAACCTACTCGAACAGGCGAAGCAGTGTTAGAAATTCAGGTTGATTGTTCTTATAAATTTTCTGGAGTCTAATAATTTTCCTTTGAAAATAGTCAATTCTTTAGGTTAATTCGGTTTTAATGATAGTCTATCCAAGATGCCAACTGCCAAGGTTCTATATTGCCGTTTCAGGCATTAGGCCATCTGTTGTGGCTTTTTTTTTCTTGTTTATTTACTCTTATTAACTAGTATAATTTTTTATTTATCTTATTACTTGACAGGTTGAATTTGAATTCTTGGAGGGTAACAGATATAGTGAATCTAGTGAGATTAGACTTAACTTCTAATTAGAATTTGGCCTAACTTTAGTTTATGATGGGTGACATTGGGTTACAATCTAATGAGATTGGAGAAAACTTTTTTTTAGATCAAAATTAGGATGAGATTTGTTTAATTAGGCCAGTCCAAGAAGGAAACCTATGTGGGAAGGCACCATCTCTCTTCCACATAAAAAAGGTGGAACCGCCATGTTAGCGGTCCCCCCACGACTGCCCCACGTCATTGGGAGGAGGTTCAGCAGGAATCCAGTTGGCAGAGGTATGTGCTGGAATCACCCTCAGAAGCCACGAAAATCCCCCTTAGCGAGATTTGACTCCGGGCTGTTTCGGCCACTCTCCCAACCATCTCTCTTCCACATGCTGTTGCTAGGGTGAGAGAGAGAGAGAGAGAGAGAGAGAGAGAGAGATCCAGAGGAGGTGATGACAGTGATCAAGGATCAGAAGTAGGAAGAGATCATCTTTGTTTTCTTATTTCTTCTTCCTTTTAATGTCATTGCATCTTTTGCCCAAGGAAGATCCTTTCTTTTACATATGAATTTTTCTCTCATTCTTGTTGATTCGGTGGTTTTCCTCAAGGCATAATTGCTACAAATAGTAAAGGAACTTAATTTGCTCACCCAATTTTGTTGACAATTAATTATTTTTTTCTTAACTTGGGGTGTATTTTCACCGACATTTTCTGCATGAACAGAGTATGATTTGAGTATTTGTTTGTTTTATCTATTTCTAAGATTATCACAACTGACCTCATGTATTGTCAGTGTGTAATAAGAAGTTTGTGAATACAGGCAAGACTACCTGAAGCTCGATTTGTTTATTGCTCTGCAACTGGTGCTTCTGAGCCACGAAATATGGGTTACATGGTCCGTCTTGGACTATGGGGTGCTGGAACATGTTTCCCCCAATTTCATGATTTTTTAGGTTTGTCTTTTATCGAATATAAGTATCAATATCATTATAATAAATTTTTTATTTGTTTACAAGACATAGCAGCAATGAACTAGTTATTTGTCTCCCAAGTAGTATTTATTTGAGCTCTGATGTTGAGGTTCATTTTAATATTTCTGTCAAATGTTCTTACACATCTCACTATGTTCTTGCAAAGTTCTCTTTTGTTTGAGAAATACTTTCAATAAACTTGTTACTCCCAATTTACAGGGGCTCTTGATAAAGGTGGTGTTGGAGCACTTGAACTAGTTGCAATGGACATGAAAGCAAGGTGAAATATTTGAAACCTGCTTATCCGGTTAATTGTTTCATGATGTTCTTGTGACACTAATGCCATTTGTCTTGTTTAGGGGCATGTATGTTTGTCGTACGCTTAGTTACAAAGGGGCTGAATTCGAAGTACTAGAAGCACCACTTGAGGAGGGAATGATGGTACTGAGTCAGCATAGCTCATAGTATTGTTTCTGAAGTTTGTAGTAATATGATCAATATTGTCTTATTCTATTCATTTCAGGATAGAAAAATAAATTAAGGTTGCCAGATTAGTCTACACTCATGTATATAGATTTAGGTTTTTTTTACCTCCTCAAGTAAAGAAGTTCTTTTTTTTTTGTGTGTTTTTGAAGGCTTTAAAGTTGCAGTATTATAAACATTTGAAGTTTTGGTTGAAGGCAATCAACCAAATCTCGCGAGCATCAAGATAGTGACAGCTCAGAAGTACAAGTAAACATAATGGAAACACTTAGATAGGATTACACAAGGATGAGATGCATCTGACGCTCAAACTAGATATTTTTTTGTTTTGTTATTGTTACGATCAACTGGATGACCATTAGTTTCATATTTGTGCCTTTTGGGAAAGTCCTTAATCTATTCTTGCATGCTATCAATATTTCCCACATATTTCCTGACTAATTGAACTGATCAAGGCTAAGTGCAACATGCGGATTGTCTTTACTTTGCTAGGGTATTTTCTTTTTAAATATTAAATCTTGTTGGTCATATGTTTCATTTATCCTTCTTAATGTTTTTTTTTTACCTTGTCCATTAGCCATCATGATGATATAGGAAATGCTTATATTTCACTAATAGGATATGTATAAGAAGGCCGCTGAGTTCTGGGCTGAATTACGGGTTGAATTGTTGTCAGCAAACACTTTTCTTTCGGAGGAGAAACCGAACTCTAGTCAGGTTTGGCGGCTGTATTGGGCCAGCCATCAGGTAAAGTAATTCTATTTGTTGTAATCTTATGTTCTCCACTGATCTATGGTGTTGTACAATTTTTTGTTTTTTTAAGATCGTAGCTTCTTTTGCCTGTGCCAGAATGTTGTCTACTTCTTGTCAGTGTGACAACTTATTTGTTTTATGTTTTTTAGCGTTTCTTTAGGCATATGTGTATGTCAGCTAAAGTACCTGCTGCTGTGAGGTTAGCTAAGCAGGCACTGGCTGAGGGTAAGTGTATTGTGATTGGCCTTCAAAGTACTGGGGAGGCTCGAACTGAGGAGTTTGTTACAAAATATGTAGGTGTTTCTCATCTTTACTTGGCAATTTGTTTCACTGAAATGTTGATCTAGATTATTTAGTTTTTCATGAGCAGGGTCTTGAATTAGAAGACTTTGTCTCGGGTCCTCGTGAGCTTCTTCTTAAATTGGTGGAAGAAAACTATCCAGTACCTCCAAAGCCAGATTCACTTGGTATGCTATTGCCAGTTGGCCTTTAAGGCTTTCTGCACGTTATGGTTTGTCTAACTTTTATGCTTTAGGTGAAGAAAGTGTCAAGGAACTTCAGCGTAAGCGGCATTCTGCTACTCCTGGTGTATCATTTAAAGAAAGACAAAGAAAAACTGCAAAATGGAATGTTACAAGTGATACTGACAGTTTTGAGGAATCTCTATGTGAGTAATCAAGAATAATTTCAAATAATTGTCTTACATTACCTTAAGATGAAATCCATGGTTGCCAATTTAATGATATTTGAATTACTTTACTCATGGCTATGTTTACTTGGGAGGATATGGAAGGAGGGAAGGGATTATAAGAGAGATAAGAGCAAGTGAGGTGAAAAAAAGAGAGAGGGATAACTGGCGTCTAATCAGGCAATGACCACTATGTAATTGTTTGTTCTAGTGTATGCATTATGTCCTTGGCGAGAAATTAAAATTCCAACAATAACTTAACTTTATCCTCGTTTTCATTCAAATCTTTTTTTGTTTCAGCTGAGTCTGATCTTGAATCTACAGAATCTGATGAGGAGTTCCAAATCTGTGAAATATGTAACAGTGAAGAGGTAAAAGCATGCTTCCATATTTTTCTACATTCTTTCTAACTTCTGTTTAAACATGTTTAGCTGAAATGGTTTCTTATCATTGAAGGACAAAAAGTTGTTGCTTCGTTGTTCATGCTGTGCTCGACTAGTCCACCCTGGTTGCTTAGTTCCTCCATGGACTGATTTAATATCTGATGATTGGTCTTGCTACTCATGCAAGGAGAAAACTGATGAGTATTTACATGCAAGAGATGCCTATGTTGCTGAACTTATGAAAAGGTACAGAATTATCATGATACTAGGGAGAGGTAATGTTGAAAATTATGTTGTATCTTTTTACACTATACCTAACAGGTATGAAGCTGCACTGGAGCGGAAAATAAAGATTTTGGATATTATTCGGTCCTTGGATTTGCCTAATAATCCTCTGGATGATTTAATTGACAAGGTCTTATTTCTTATCTGAACCAGCCTGAAAATTCATCCTCAAATAATGTTCCTGGTTAAATTTATTCAATTGTTCAACTGTTTTTTTTTCATATTTTTTAATTGTATGAATATTTACAGTTAGGAGGTCCAGAAAATGTTGCTGAAATGACTGGCCGACGTGGCATGCTTCTAAGGGCTTCTGGTGGAAAAGGTGTTATTTATCAAGCAAGGAGCACGTGAGAATGAAATTGCAAAGCCTGTGTATTTTTTGTTATCACATTTACTTTTTTTTTACTCAATTATGTTTTTTGCAGCAAGGAAGTTGCCATGGAAATGGTTAATATGCACGAGAAACAGTTATTTATGGATGGAAAAAAATTGGTTGCTATAATATCAGAAGCAGGATCCGCAGGTGTATCTTTACAGGCTGATAGAAGGGCATTAAATCAGGTATTTGAATTATCAGAATGCTGTTCTTTTGCTCTTTTACAGAATTATTTGATGCCTATGCGTCTCTGCTAAGTTTGCTTAAACCCTTTTGCATTTCAGAAAAGGAGGGTACATATAACACTTGAACTACCTTGGAGTGCTGATCGTGCCATTCAGCAATTTGGTAGAACTCATCGCTCTAATCAGGCTTCTGCACCACAATATAGGTAGTCTTATACATTCCAAGCTTCTGTCCTTGAACTTTGAAGAAAGTCTATGTTTCGTTCATACCTAATATTTGATCACATCAATTGTTTTCCCTTATGAAGATAGTGTACTCAAGAATATCTCAGTGTTGCTTTGTTCATGTCTAATTTTTATGTAATAATTTGAAGATATTTATTCATTTTATTGATAATAAATGTTATACATCCAGTTAAATGGATTTGAATATTGTTACAATTATCAAGGTTTTATATCCTGATATCCAAGCAAACCTTAACTTATCATAAACTTCATTTTCTTATAGATGAAGTATATGATACAATTATCATTAATTTAAAGCATGTTTTGAGCCGTGTTGACTGGCATAAACAAAATTTACCTTTCTACTTGTCGATCAACACATGTAACTCATTGATATAGATGACCCTGAAGGTTGTTGGCGTCTAAGGTTTTCTCGAGAAACATTAATTTGAGGCTTTTGCTTGAGAAATTTCTATTCTCTTGATCTCATATGAGATCGTGTCCTATCCGCCCTGAATGTGGCTGATGTAAAAAGGTCATTGCTGCTTACGGACAACACTGCCTTAATTGCAGATACCGGCACCTGAATTGCGTATCACCCAATCTTACAACAGGCTTTTGCCAATCACATCAACCACTGCTGTTACTACTCAATCATTACTACAAGATAGCATCAACTTTACCTTTGTGCCAAGGCTCCCCTTTAATCTTTACTTATTATAATAAAAACAATAATTGAAACATCATATACTCAGTATTTAATGAACAGTAATATTAGTCTTGTTAGGTTGATGTGCATTGCCAATCCCAATATTGGGCGGTAGTGATTGGGATCAAAACCTTGATCCACTCTTGCTCTTTTACTAAAACAACTGAAAATTTCCTTTTTGCCTGATTTAAGTACAACTTTTTGGATGTCTTTTATTTACCACTCCCAAGTGGATTTTTAATTAGCGCATGGGCAAGAAGGACACTCATCTCCTGATTGTTTATTTTTAGTGAAATTTTCATATCTTAGTTGAGTTATTCTCCTGATGTAAAGTATATTTTTTCTACAGAATATAATCTCTTTCTCATGCTTGTGCAGGCTTCTTTTCACTCATCTTGGTGGTGAAAAGCGCTTTGCGTCAATTGTTGCAAAGAGGTTGGAGTCTCTTGGAGCGCTAACACAAGGAGACCGCAGGTAATGCTCATTTACATTGATTTTTTTTTTAAATTTATTCCATATGATAGATTATAAAGTAGGTAGTAAAATTCTATGTGCTACTAGGGCTGGTCTATCATTGAGTGCTTTCAATTATGACAACAACTACGGAAAGAAGGCTCTAATGATGATGTACAGGGGAATAATGGAGCAGGTGGTTTTCAGAGCTCTCCATTAAACTCTTATTATCAACTTATACTTTGCATGCTGACTAGTTATAGCTTTTGCAGGATTCTTTGCCTGTACTGCCTCCTGGCTGTTCATCTGAGGAGCCAGCAACTATTCAAGAATTTATTACCTATGCTAAAGCCGCTCTAATTTCCGTTGGTATTGTCAGGGATACAATTATATGTGAGTACAGTTTGCAGTTAATTCTTATTTCCTAGGCCCCACCTCTTGCCCCTTTACAGGTTCAGCTTCTGAATGAAAATTGAGTCTAATTACATTTATTGTGCACCATTAGTGCGCACCATGATATTAATTTTATATCAAGTAATAAAAAACCATGAACACTTTGAGTCTTTTGGTTTTGTTACAAACTGATAGTACATATATGCCATGGAGTGCTGATAGACAAGCTCTTGAGAAATTGCTCTTATATCTGTTGTATTTGTTGGAATTGTTAGGGATCCATTTTTATGCGTGTCAAAGTGCATGAGCAAGATTTGTTCTTCATCACTAGGACGATATGCGTTGATCATTCACTGGTTGTGCATCTTGTTGAAAATTCACTGCAGTTGCATTTACTACCAGAGTACCAGGCTCTTTTTATACTGATGCAACTTCAACAGAAACTCCTCATTATCTCTTTTGATGTTCCATTTTCTGTGACCTTTTTATAAGCCATGGTAGGCTGAGGAATCTCTTAAAAAGTTGGTTGTGTACATACTACCTGCATAGTTGCAAATCTGCACCTGGTGGTTTGGGACCCTGAAATCAGGTTAACAGAATGTAGGATTGCTTGAGACATTAACCTAAAATTTTAACAAACATACCAATGCTAAAAATTGATAAATGTAATTGTTAAACATGTTAACCTCACACATTATTGAATATCTAATTTTTTCTAGAAGGAAATATAATGAAGTACAAAAGTTGAATATCTTAGATATCCATGAAATAATATAAGTGTAGATGGAAGTACCAGAGTTAAATATCATAATAACAGTGGATACCCATGAAATGATTTATACTTTTTGTATTCAAAGATAAACAGTAATTATATCCTTTATTATTTATTGTGAAAAAATATATTGTATGTTATTCTAGAAAAGATTTCAAACTAGTGATTTGTGATTTTGAACATTCTGGTTGTCCTGATTGTGGCACCATTTTTTTTTCTGTCTACGATACAGATGAATAATGTTGCAATTAAAGGAAGAGAAAAAAAGTTCAACAGACTTGAGTTCATAGTTTTTTATTTGATTCTGAATTGATCGACTTTTTTTCTGTATAAAATCTTGTTTTATTAGCTATCAGGACTATTTATTTTTCTCCACTAACTGTTCTTTCTGTCTTGAATGCTTGGCACATCATACATCTCAATTCAGAACCATACAAATCATATAGTTTGGACTCACAACTCTAGCATTGGTATTTCCTACTCTCTTTTTTTCATAAACATATGATCCTATATTCAGTTTTCTGTCATTTCAATTTGCTATTCTACTGCTTACCCCTTTTCCCTTTTATTTAATGGCTGAATGCTCTGCTATAGTAATTCTCCAAAGTCATGCTAAATTTGGATATTTGAAAATTTTCTACTGAGACTTGGGTCAAATTTGATTTTTCAAAAGTGTAAGTGTTATTTTGTTTCATTTTATGATAAATTGATGTGCCATGACTTCATTTTAGTGTTTGTTTCTGCAGTTGCAACATAATCAGTTTGCTAAATATCTTTTCCAATGCTTAAGACATATTGTTCCTGTAAAAATGCTGTTTCTAGTTTCATACTAAAGTGGTTCTTGGTATTTCAAATTGTAATTATTAGGCAGTGGAAAGGATGGTGGAAAGGTATCTGGGCGCATAGTGGATTCTGACATGCATGATGTTGGGCGGTTCTTAAACCGTATTTTGGGCTTACCTCCAGATATTCAAAACAGGCCTGTCCATTAGTTGCAATAAAAAGCCAACTCTTCATTTTCCCAATAGTGATTTTTTTAAAAAAGAAAAAATAGTGAATGTTTTAATCTGTTATGCAGGTTGTTTGAATTGTTTATAAGCATTCTGGATCTTACTGTTCATAATGCTCGAAATGAAGGACAATTTGATTCTGGAATCATCGATATTAAAGCTAACTCTATTGAACTGCAAGGATCACCAAGGGTACGTGAGAATCTGTAGTTATGTTTCTTGACCTTAATAATGACTTCTGTAAAGGGGTTGTTTTATTGCATTCTTTGCAGACAGTTCATGTCGATAATCTTTCTGGTGCTTCTACTGTATTGTTTACATTTTCTGTTGACCGTGGAATTACTTGGGAGGTAATTTTATGTCCTAACCTTTGGAAACAAGATATATTCCTTCCATAATGTTATAGTGGCTATTTGATTTACTACTAATGGGGGTTTTACTTTCATGTAGTCTGCAAAATCTCTACTTGAAGAAAGGCAGAAGGATGGAGTTGCTTGTGCTAATGATGGGTTCTATGAATCTAGGAGAGAATGGATGGGAAGAAAGCACTTCATATTGGCACTTGAGTGGTAAGCCATCTGCAAGTTTTGCATTTGATCTTTGCCATTGCCTTAATATATGACTTCTATAGCCCATTCAATTTTGTACTGTTGAAAAATCATGTTGCTTTTACATTCTGCTCCTACCATCTTCCTAAGGCATTTAACTTTGCAGAAGTCTTAGTTAAGAATCATTCTGTTACTATGTTAAAAGCTGTCATCGTCATACATGCTTAAAAGAGGAGACACTGTGTCAATGAATGCTATTCGTTATTAATATTTTTCACACTGAGGTTATTGTTATTTTATCAACAATTAAATTAGTTGAACCTGTTTTTTTTGTCAATGTATGCCATAAATATTCATTTTAAAATAATAATTGCATACATAATAGCATAGTAACAATTGTTAAAATGATATTTATTGTTAATAGTAGTAAAAATAATACACATTCTCTCTTGTGAAAATAACTAATAATGATTATAACTAATGATAATTTTAGGGTAAATTACATGTACCTCTTCTAAATATATATAAACTAGAGCGATAGGGAAAAATAATTATCAGTTTTTTTTTTACTATAGGTCTCCTTGTCTAAAATGTGATTGGGTAGCTGTTGTACTGGCCATGCTGAGCTCAGTATTGATCCATTGTTAAGCCCTACCTGCCGCAGAATAGCAGAAGAATAAGGAGGTGCGCCTAGGCATTAACTGTTGTAGAAAAATGTATCTTGCCGAGCTCTGAGACCTTATTTACCTGTAAGAAACAGATAGGAGAGAAGATGACGAGAAGGAGAAAAGAATGGAAGGAGAGAAGTTTTGGTCTCCTCCAGCTCTATCTGTGCGGAGAGAAAGGTGGGTAGATGTGAACAAATTATGACTAAAACACCCTTAAGTAGTACTGCAGGTAATATTTAATTGAAAACAAAAGGGTACATGTGCCATTTTGTTATTTTCTATCTTCCTCTCTCCTTCACACCCTCCAAGTTTTGGGCAGGCAGGGGGACACTAAATCATGCCAATTAGTTGCTACAAGCACATTTCTTGTTCAGGGTTACTTGCTGTTAATGTAAAAGATCTGTCCTTAAATGGGCCTCCTAAAACTAGATCGAGAAGTATAAACTATAAAGAATTGTTAATATAAAACAACCATATTGCTGATAGTATAATCTGGAGTTCCTCTCTACTTGCCATGATTTTGTGCATGGTTTGATATATTTTATTTTTATTGAATATTGAACCTTGATGTAAATGTAATTGGAGTTTTAAAATGCTTTGAAGACCCATCATATATTAGAAGATATTTTCAAGTTGGTGATAACCTTATCTCCACTTTGACTGGAGTAAGAATTGAGTCAAATTTCCCACTAGTTTCTTTCTTTGTTGAATTTGGTTGTGACCATTTGATTTCTTAAGCTTACCTTTCAACAGTTCAGGAAGTGGGGGGACTTACAAAATTTTTCGCCCTGCTGTTGGTGAAGCACTTAGGTAGTTATGACTTTTGCGTTTATAAACTCATCTTTTTCTAGTATATATTTCTTGTGTTCTGGATTTTACCATTATGTTCTTTATTCAGGGAGATGCCTGCAGCTGAACTTAAAAGTAAATACAAAAAGCTATCTACAATTGAAAAGGCCAACAAAGGATGGCAAGATGAATATGAGGTGTCTTCTGTGCAGGTATTCCATTTAACATTTTATACAAGAGATAATTATATGGTCTTATTTTGGCGATATTATTTAGAAATCAAATTTTTTACATCTATGTAGTCAATTGCCGATATTCTTTGGTCATTCTTCTCATCTTAGTATACTTTGTTTTTAAGCAACCAAACTTGCAAAAAGTGAACTATTAGTTAGAGTAGATGGATGGATTAAAATGAAATTGTCTTCATAATGGATCCTCATGGAGCATAAATGTATTTTTTCACAAATGTAACCAAGGACATGTAAGATGTTTAATACATAGTACACGAAGATGAGTTACAAATCTTTTTATTCAACATGTAACTAAGTGATCCTGAGACTAAAAATGAGTTACAAATCTTTTTAATTGACATTTACAAATAATAATCCATCTCATAATGTCTCCCATAAATGTAGGTTTGAATAACATTTGTTGTTTATTGAATATGTCATACTTCACCTTTGCACAATTTATCATAACTCTTGTTAATTGGTTAAATACTAATAACTAACAAGTTAGATCCACATGATGATAAAAATACAACTCAAATTTATCTAGTTGATTTAGTGGAGTATATCACACATCATACTAGCATGCACTAATAATAAAAATAAGATTATATGTATTATTTTATCAGACTGTAGAACAACAAAATTCAATGCTTCTTATAGTCTTGGGAATGGCATTGGTCGTTTGGTTCAAATTGATTCCACTGCAAGTGAAATCATTATTCACTATGGATCAACTGAAAAATGGTCTCCATCTCTCGGTCTTTGCTCCACCATTAGATATCAACTTTATTGTCCAACTTTGATATTTGGATTCTCCATTTACCTCTTCCATATCCATGCTAGATACCAGCATTCATACTTCAACATTTCAGATGGGCACTATATGTTTTTATTGATCACGTATATGAATATGTTTTTATTGATCACGTATATGAATATCTAGAAATAGTCATCTCAAACACTTGGACCTGCATTCATTTTGGGTACTTGTTCCCAAGTCAACTAACATAGCTGCCGGCTGCCCCCTATACTATACTATTTCTATATATGGTTGGATCACTTCAATTTTCTTATTTTTCTTGTACATGCAAGTTCCCTCAACTAGTGTCTTCACGGGAGGAACATGCATAATGTGAATGTGTATGTTTAGTTAATCAGTGTAATATTGTACGTTTGTATCTACTCATACGAATTTGATTCTCTGAAATATGAATTGCTTTCGTGTTTCAGTGCATGCATGGGCCCAAATGCAAACTCGGTAATTATTGTACAGTTGGAAGGAGGCTACAAGAAGTCAATGTTTTGGGCGGTCTCATTCTTCCTGTCTGGAGGACCATAGAAAAAGCATTATCTAAGCAAGTAAGTTACTCATTTATGTTGTTTTTACATCTCCGATTGTAGTTTACTGTTGACTTGGTTAACGATGTATGCAAATATAAGCTGTCATAGTAAAGCACATAGCAGTTGCCTTCCCAACAATGAAGCAGTATCATAAAAACCATCATAACTAACTTTGTGAACTTTTAGTTTTTATTTTATTTTTTCTTCATTTTTGCTGAAGTTGTGGAGATGCATACAATTGATTTCATTATTTTGGGTTGGTATAGCTTTATTATCATCTGGATTTATATCCTGATATCTGTAGTGGTCAGTGTTGGTTGTTCCTGATAGATTTGCAATAGATGGACTTTGCATTTCGATTTGATCATTGGGTTTTTTTGTCATTTTTGATGGACTTATTCTTGGCGGCAAGTGTTACTGGACCATGCATGTGTCAAGAACCAAGATGACTTTTAGCTCCGGAGGTTGTTTTAGGCCCCCTTCTCTATCCTCACATTTCAAGCTAACTCTTTCAATCTCAAAACTGTAATTTCTCCCCAGAATTATGTTGATTGTGCCCAAGGGGCAGAGCTACATGTAAGGTGGTGGGCCAATTGCCCCACCTCAATTTTTTGTAACTACTTTCGTACATGTATAAAATTACAAAATATTAGAGTCTTGCCTCACTAAAAAAAATAAAAGTAGGGGCAATACTTAAAAATCAAAACTATTTTCTATAGGTCAATTTTTGTTCCCTCAGATCTCTTCCCCTGCACTGCAACCCTTGTCTTATATCCCTTTACTGCTCTACCGTTTAAATATTTTGCCCCACCTGATATAAGGGGCCTAGCTCAGCCCCTAGGGGTGTAATCGAACCGAGCTAAACTGAATAGTAAAAGGCTCGAGTTCGGGCTCAGTTCGTTATCCCTATGCTCGAGTTCGGCTCGAGTTCGATTCGAGCTTTTAGTTCTTAAGCTCGAACTCGACTCATAATAAAATTAAATAGTTCGAGTTCGGCTCGAAAAATGCTCGTTTAAAAATTAAACGAGCTTAGTTCAATCTCGTTTAAGATAATTAGCTATAGTAATTAATAATATATTATTATATTTATTATTTATGTTATATATATATATATATATTAAGATAAACGAGCCTCTTAATGAACATATCTGCGAGCCTCTAATCGAACACGTTCGTGAGCCTCACGAACCAAATATTGTTAAGCTTGAGCTCAGCTCGATAATGTTTTTGAGCTCGAAATCAGGTTCGAGCTCAGCTGGTTAACTTAATTGAACGAACTCGAACGAACTTTTTTTCGAACCGAGACCCGAATAGCTCGTGAGCGGCTTGACTCGTTTACACCCCTATCCGCCCCTACTGCCACTAAATGATAGTTAAGTCTAGGTGATTCTGATGAATAATAATATTTGTTGTTTCAATTTGACACACTCTTGGCAAGTATTCTTACTGATTAGTCTTTTTGTGCAACTTATTTATCTGTGTCATTGAATTGAGTCCGTTTAGCTACATCAATGAACTTAGGTCAAGTTGAGACTAAGCTTGATGAGTCAAACTTGAACCTAAATTTCACAGTTGATTCAAGATCAGACTTGTGCTGATTAATTACTCTGTGAAATGTGCCTGAGCAACAGAAAATACGTCTACATTCTTTTCTGCCCCTATCTTATACTCTTTTGTTTTATTGGTCAACGAGTTAAAGTGTATAGGCATTACATGATCAGTGAATGACTTTTTTGCTAAACTGGTTGGTTCACAAAATTGTTGTATGAATTGAAGTCAATCAAAATAAACCTATAAATTGTACTGTGACAATAAGCAGCTAGGCATACATGGCTTCTAATCCAGTTCTTTATGAACACACCAAATGTAGACACATTGGTTTTTTTTTTTTTTGTAAGTTAGAACTTCCAGGCATACATGGCTTCTAATCTAGTTCTTTATGAGCACACAAAATGTAGACACGTTGGGGTTTTTTTTGGTAAGTTAGAACTTCCAATGAATTAATACTACCTACTTGTATGAACTCCAAGAATTAGTTTTCTGATCTGTTTACTAAATCGTGTGAGATTGTAAAGATAAAATGTTGTTTCTAGACACTAATCCATACAACATAGTGGGTTTTACTTTAAGTTTTATAAAATTTTGTTCATACGTTCCTCTCCATCTCAATCACTTATTCTTTATCATATTAATAATATCTTCGCCTCTATCTCCTTGTTGAATTGACATATCTAAACCTCCTACAAAAATCTCATGTCAATCCATTTTAATTATTTTCTCAGTTTTTGCATTGTCACTGAAACTACATTTTATATATTTTTATTTTTAATAATTTAAAGCATTCAGTTTTTATTTTTTTCCCTCCACGTTCAAGTTTTGAATTTTAGCTATTTATACTCTTATCAATTAACAAAATGTCATCTGCAATGCAAATTAGGAAAATTTTCTTGAATATGACTTGTGAGTTCATTTAGTACTACAACTTTTTACCAAAAGGCGCAGCCAAGATTGTGTATTTACCAAAAGGTGCACACCACTTTTAAATTTACCAAAGGGCGGAGCAAAAATAGTGAAATTCTTATTTTACCCTTACCTCACAAAAAGCCCACCGTTGGGCCTGATATATGAAAATATCAGACCCAAC
>JBAMIE010000027.1:1490-26191 GCA_037177295.1 Kaempferia parviflora | reverse complement strand
TCGGCCACGATCGACCGACGGTGGCTGGCGGGGGGCGGTCGAAGGTGGGGTGGGGGGAGGTAGTGTCGACGAATTAGTTCAGTCGTGGTTTGATGAGATAAGAAGGGTAGTTTTGACATAATAATCTTCATGTTGTAATGTAATCGGATTACATAAGTTTTAGTTTGTAATCGGATTACATAGATTTTGTTAACTTTTGTAATCCGGATTACATTATATTACAGTATTAAATTGATACCAAATAACGGAATCAACCATGTAATGTAATCTGGATTACATTACAAGATTGATTACAGCCTACCAAATGCAACCTAAACGGTATTAAAATTAACAATCCAAATTTTTTTAATGGGCGAACCGATCGAACCGTAATTTCGAACCGGCGAACCGTCGCCGAGCCAAGGTCGGTTCTCGATTAGGGTATTTATTTGTGTTATTGAGGGCAGAAAAGGAGATTTTTTTCGCCCCTTCCAGTTCGGCTAGCCGTTCGAAGCCTTATCGAGGGATCTTCATCTTGGTTTTTATCGAGGATCTCTGTCTTGGTTTATGAGGTATCTATCCTTCTTCGTCCTTTATGTTTCTTTTTTTCCTTTCGATTTGTCGCCTTCGAAGGTTGCTTTGCTTTCCTCTCGAGATGTATGCCAGAAGAATAAATTCATGATCGTTGAATGCTAAATCGGGTTCTTTTGTTCTTTTTGTGGTAGATCTGTAAATCTTTGTTGTAGATCTGCTTTTACACGACATGAGCATGACGTTTCGATTAATAGCTTGATTGTTTATTGCCATATTGTGTGGAAATTCCTTCACTTTCCTAATTAGCTTTTGGATGATGATTTCGTGTTGCAAAGTTCTCTTTTTTTCCGAACAAAGATGTTTGCTGATTTTTCTTATGTATCTGGCTAACGTATTGATTTATTACTTTGCAGCTCGAAGGAGAAACCCACTCTCGGGTATGTTGATCTGCTCCCCTTCATTCAGACTTTTAATTTTCTTAAATATGCCGCTGTCTGATTTAAACTACGTCACACAATATTGTGGTATTTGAAGGATAAAGTAAAAAATTACATATTTTGATAAGAATCCACTTCATATCTTATAGAAAATTAGAGAAAAGAATGAAACAGTGGGATGATGGTGGTGGTGGTTATGGAGAGGTTGTGGCTTAGGGTGGTTGGTGTCAATGAGGACACCACTTATCTTATAGACAATTAGAGGTAATAAGGGGAAAAAGTGCAGGATGATGGTGGTTGTGGTGTAGGGTGACTGGTGGGGACGAGGGACTTACTCTAATATCAAATTGATAGGAGCTCATGGCCCATCTCATTTGAAATTAGAGAAAGGGGAAAGAGATGGATCACATCGAAGAGATAGACTCCCAATAGCCAAAATAATTTTAATTCATAATAAATTAACTTATTGATTTATTTTTTTTGTCAAAGGTCTTTGTGCTTATTTATAGGCATCCAAGATGTGCCTTATCAGTAGTTAAAAAGATTAATCTAATAATTATGTCTTATTTTAAATAAAATATAATAATTTATTTATTATAATTAAATTACATATTATAGAGATAGTAAAGGATAATAATTCTATATTATAATAACTTGTTAATTGTTTTGCTTTAAGTGATGGTTTGGGCTCACCCACAGGCTTAATTTGTAGGCAAAGATGATTTGGGAAATTCTTATCAAGTGAGGAAGGATTATATATGTCTATTGTTTCTAAGGGGTGTGTTATCCTATCCTAGAGAACCTACAAGGAGTTTGCCTAAAAAAATGAAGAGAAATGAAAATCCAAACCAGTATTCCATTGATTTTTCTTTTCCATTGTGTACTGTTGTCAGTTATGGAATGGTAAATGACTTATCAGATAAACTAATTTTTTTGGACTTTATTTAAAATTGTGGTTAAGAATCTTTGCTGCCAGCTTTGGCATCACACTTTGTGATGGCTTGTTTTCTCTAGTTTGAGTTAGTTAATATGGTTTAAGATCCCAGCTTTGGCACAATAATGTTGCTGGATGGACATGTTTTACATTGCAGATCATATAAAGGTTCCTGACCTCTGGAAATGCATCTTTTGGTCTTTAGGATCTGGACCATGATTTTGTATCTTTTTATGACTTTTAGTACAGCTAAATATCAGATTGTTCATGCTTTTGCTACTCTAATATATTTACTTGTCTTTTCTTTTGCTGTAAGAGCAAGTGCTTTAAGATCTGTAGCCAAAAGCCTTGTCTATTGTTTCTAGTGTATTGGCCAACTTGATTGCTCAATCACTATGACTAAGTTAAAGTTCTTCAATGCTGAGTTCTTAGTTTTTTTAAAAATGTTATAATTTTAGTGTAAAAAGTGCATGTGATATCGAACTAAGTTTTAGTGAGGGAGTTTTACGCTTGTTGTAATGTTGTACAACCAGTCACTCTTCTATTTCTGCCTCACAATCTTGTGTTCTTTCAAGTACAATAGCAGTTTTTATATCACATGCGAAGCACTTGAAAAGGTGCATGCTCCGATGATTCAATTCCTCTTCTTTGCTGAAATGGTACTGGTTCACTGTACCATATACGACAAAGCATTGATTAAATAAATAGATAGCACCTTAGGTAGCACTGGAATGTGAGGAATTATGAAAACGGTTCTTTTTTAAATGCAGTGGCACGCGGATAAAGACCCGCAAACGGAATATAGCTGCTCCTTTGGACCCTGCAGCTTTTGCAGATGCAGTGGTCCAGATATATCTGGATAATGCTGGTGATCTGGTATGTTTATTAATGAACAATTAAAAAATCACGCCTTATCTTCTCACCAAATCATGCTATAAACATTTGAAAAATTCCTGATTTTAGTTGCTTGTTGGATATAAGAGAATTAAGAGATCTTATTCATGTTTATATATGTTATCATTTTGGGATCAAGATTCTGTTAGTTGCCGCTGACAAACTGTAAAAATTATGGCGGTAGCTTGATTGGTTATTGATATAATCAACTAGGGGTGCCAATTCGGGTGGGTCGGTTCGGGCCGGGTTGGGAATTTTTTTTTTATCCGACTCAGACCTGAACTCAACTCGAAACTCCTCAACCCGAACCCGATCAACCCGAACCCACCGGATAACCTGTATATCCCAATTCAAAATGACTTTTTTTTATTATTTTCCCAATAATTATTCGCTTTTATCTCCATACTCTATCACTATCATACTAACATTTATACATAACAACATTTTAATTTTCAAAATAAAATTTGTCGTCGTGTTGGGTTCATTTTTGACACCCCTATAACCAGCTGATAACAATGAGTTAGAATTCTGTGCGCACTACAGAGGAAACATCTAGAAGCATTTTATGATTATTCAAGCACAATTTCCTCCAGCCATTCAATGACAGAACCAGAGAAGTAGAGATGCGGGGAAAAAATTTCAAGAGTGATAGTAAAAAAATATCTATCTAGAGAGAAGTTTATTTGCCAAAATTATATTCTTTAGAAGCCATCTTGGAACAATCAAGAATGAGACTGCATTTCATGACTTACAAAACCCATACATTTTAATTTCTTTGAAAGGACGTTATACAATCAATATTCAATTCCACAAGATAGGTTTGTTTACATTTAAGAATTTTCAGTCTGCATATGTACTTGATTTAAGAGCATGGAGTAGCTTTATGACTATGCCAATTATCATTTACTAATTATGTTTGATTAGGAAGCATTAACTTATTATATACAGTTGGAGCTATGTAACTATGTTAATTCATAAATTACAAATCATTTGTAACCCTATAACAACTTTGCCCATGACGACTAGTCATGGCCGGTCCCAAGCCCGGAAGAGGAGGATTGCGTTAGGTTGCCCGTCAGCGTTAAAACTATGACAAATATTCAATGAATGGATCCATTAAACTATTGTGCTAATGCTTAGTTGTTCCCCGGAAGGAATGCGTTTTAACGTCCGACAGTAATGTCTCGGCAAGGACCGTTACATCTTCGGAACTCGGATGTAGTGCTAAAGTAGATACGATAATTAAGAGAAAAATTAGTATTTTGGGTGTACAAGAGACAAAATGGGTAGGCCAGAAGGCAAAGATAGAGAACTCGTTTTTTTTAGTTATGGTACATAGAAAAGAGTAAAACAAGAAATGGAGTGGGTATTGTAGTAGATAGTTTGTTTAAGGATGAAATTGTTGGAGTGGTTAGAAAAGGGGATAGAATTATAGTCATTAAAATAATAGTGGCGAAAGAAGCTATGAATATAATTAGTGTATGCATCGGAAGTATGATTAGATGAAACTATCAAAACAAGGTTTTGGGACGACTAAGATGAAGTATTATAAAATATTCCGTCAAATGAAATGATTTTTAATAGGAGGTGATCTAAATGGGCATGTTGAAATGAAAAATGAGGAATATGAGACGGTAGGGTTATGAATTTAGAACAAGAAATGAAGGAAAACTATATTAGATTTTGCGATAGCATATGACCTTGTATTTGGAAGCTGAACAAGCTTTAAATGGGATGCATAATGGAAAAGTTGTTAGACCAAATATTCTGATAGAGCCATGGAAGTGCCTAGGAAAATAAGTTATTGATTGATTATAAAATTATTTAATATGATATTGAAAATGAAAAAAATACTTAATCAATTGAGGATAAGTACTTAGTTCCCTTATATAAGAATAAGGGAGACGTATAAAATTGTGCAAACTATAGGGGTATTAAATTAATGAGTCATATCATGAAACTTTGGAAAAAAGTAATAGAAAAAATATTAAGGAAGGAGAGCACGGTGGTTGGAAATCAATTTGGGTTCATGCCTGAAAGGTCCACAATAGTAGCTACAAGCCTACAACTAATTGAAAAATATCGAGAGCAAAAGTAAATACTTCAAGTGGAGTAACTGAAGCATTTCCAATAAAGATAAGTTTACATCAAGAATCATCTCTAAGTCCTTATCTTACTAATTATGGACGAACACATTGCACGCATTCAAGACACAGTACTGAATGTATATTGTTTGCAGACGATGAAACACGTGAAGGAGTAAATGCTAAATTAGAATTTTAGCGGAAAACAGGAAAGGTTTAGGGTTAGTAGAATAAAGACAGAATATATGGAATTTAAGTTTACCAATATTAGACGTAATGATACAATTGGTAAACGTAATGATACAATTGTTAAGATAGAAGATAACGAGTTGTTTGGAATTGAAAACTTTAAATATTTAGGATTATTTTTTGCAAAACAATAGATGGATTGAGAGAGATGTCTTACATAGAATACAAGCATGATTGTTGAAATAGAGGAGAATGTCGGCTGTTTCATGTGATCGTAAATTACCTTTAAAATTTAAAGGAAAGTTCTTGAAAATCGCGGTTAGACTGCTATGTTATATGAAGTTGAATGATGAGTTAGGACTCCTGAGCAAAAGATGAGAGTTGCAGAGGATGTTAAGGTGGATGTATGGACATATGAGGATGGAGAGAATAAGACATGAGAGCATTAGAGAGAAAGATAGAGTTGAAGGAAAAACTCTGAGAGACGCGTTTTAGATGGTACAAGTATGCACTTAGACGACCAATAAATGCTCCAGTTAGGTGATGTGAAACTATGACAAACACGCATATCAAACGAGGAAGAGCAAGACCAAAAAAGACTTGGTTAGTAATAATAAAACAAGATAAAATTTATTTAAGTATAGATGATGATATAGTAAGAGATAAAGCTCAATGACATAAAATGATCCATATAGCCGACCTCACCTAGTGGGATAGACTTGGTTGTTGATGTTGTATTTGTAACCCTATAACTATACAAAATGTTGTTCAACCCACACTAGCTCTTGTAATTTAGTTTGATTATGGCAGTGAGAATCATCTTTTTTTTGCTTGTCTAATTTTTTACTTGTAGATTTGGTCCATTATTGCACATCTATAGATTATTTGGAATTCTTCTCTTGT
This sequence comes from Kaempferia parviflora, assembly GCA_037177295.1. NCBI lineage: Eukaryota > Viridiplantae > Streptophyta > Magnoliopsida > Zingiberales > Zingiberaceae > Kaempferia > Kaempferia parviflora. Next base: position 20,237 of record JBAMIE010000027.1, on the reverse strand, counting down.
CAGGAACTTGTTGTGAAGAATATTGAATCTTCAGAACTCAACTTCTCAAGATATGGTGACACCTTTTTCGAGGTAATTAATGAGTATTTTCCTTTAACTAAAATATTTCCCTCTTGTTTCTGTCCTGTTTCATGACTTAGTCTACATGTCATCTTGTTTCTGTTGGTCTATCTTGCACCTAATCTTTTGCTTGTTTAGTAGTAACTGACTATAAATGTCTTTTTATGAAAAGGTCATAGAACTAACTTATTTTTGTTCATATAGTCAAAGCTACCCCTTCTTCTGGAAGGTTAATAAAACTTCCATAGCAAACACAGTTGACAAAGCTTCCTTGCCAACTAATCAACATGAGCATTCTTCTCCCTTGTGCAGTCTATAAGAATTGTCTTCCAATCCAACAGCTCATCAACATAAGTATTGGTTCTTCTTGCCAGCATACACTAATAGCTGGATCTTAAGAACTGAGAAAGATTCTTCGCAATCTGTCTAGACCTCGAGCTTCCTAAATCCCAAATTTATTGTGGCTTCCAGTCCTAACTCAATATTATTGAGGTCCACTTTCATTGGGCGAGTTGTAGGGTTTGTGTGGATGTTGCCTCCATTACACTCGCTTTCCACGTCTCTAATTAAGCCTCCAACCCAGGTTTTAGTAAAAGAGGGTTTAGAGCAGCATCAACAGCTTATTATGCCATAACTGGAGGTCTCCATTTGGTAGTATTTCTGTTTTTCGTCCCCCTCATGTTCTCCAAATATCTTGTTTGGAATTCATCGACCAAGTTTAAAACTGCAAAATCTGGTATAGTGAGTTTCTGCAAATCCTTCTCTAAATAGCTACTCTTGCACCAGTTCCGCAGTTTCTTGCAGACCTTTTCAAACGAGGCTCCATTCTTCACCTCTAAGTGGATTTGGGGTCTTTTCCCTTGCATCTGAGCCTGGAGTTGTCTTCTTTCCTCGGTGGAACTCCTTCACACGTTATTCTTGCATGGATACAATCTCTTAATACATTCCATAGCCGGAATATTTTAAAATTCACTGACCCTTTCTATTTATTATTTTTTTGTTTCTTACCTACCATTTGAACTCTGTCGCCTTTGACTAAGCTGGAAATCCAACCCAAAACATCTGGTTTTCTTGGTAACTTTGGGTTTCCAGTTGGCGAATGTTTTTTTTATTTTTAAAATCAACCTACTTTTACCTGACATTTTATTATTTAGTATACATACTGATATAATATATAAAAATGTTGGTTATTAAATTCATAGTTGTATTATATTCTGTATAATGCTTTATAGCCCCAAAAGATGTGAAAAAAGAGAATATGAAACCAGAACCAAACTGATTTCATTTGATTTAGGTCTGTTTTTCTTTTCTTTGTCAAGTTTTCTCGGGGTTATTTTGGGTTAAAATCTTACTCAACCTATTTTGGGTGGTCTATAGGATGGATTTTGAATTTCATTACTAACCTTACACTTAAACAATTGATGCTTTGTGAGCCATGTGTTTAATGTAATTCCTGGTGCTGTTGTCTTTCTTTAAGCTATTGCAACTGATTCCTTGATGCTTTTTTAGGTTATCTTCACTGGTGGCCGGACACAACCAGGTACAATAAAGCCTGATGAGGGAGAGAGGCACCCTTACTCAGTTCTAGATTGCCAACCTAAACGTGAAGCCATCTTGCCTTCGGTTCTGTACATTCAGAAAATTTTGCGGCGAAGGCCCTTTTTGATTAAAAACCTTGAAAATGTTATGCAAAAGTTCCTTCAGTCCTTGGAACTTTTTGAGGAGAATGAAAGACAGAAACTTGCCATATTTACTGCTCTTGCATTCTCTCAGAAATTATCAGGCCTTCCGCCTGAGACTGTCTTCCAAGCATTGCTCAAGGATAATCTCGTTGCCAAGGGGCTAGTACTCTCCTTTGTTACTGTTTTCTTCAAGGAATATTTGGTAGAAAACAGTTTGGATGATCTCATGCTGCTTTTGAAGCGAGGTAAAATGGAGGACAAACTGCTTGATTGTTTTCCCACTGCCAAGCGCTCTACTGAATGCTTTTCTGAGCATTTCACGTGAGTGTTTTTTCCTCAACATCTCTATTATGACATTCAATATGTTACACTAATCTTTTAGCATTTTTTGTGTGTTATATATTTTTGAGTAACTTTACATGTGTTTAGGGTTCTAAAAAATTGGGTCGCTGCACTATCTACAAGGACATTTGGAATTTTCATATTTTTGTTCACATGAAAAAGCTTAATGTTTTACAGATAAGTCTGTCGACAAAATTTAATATAGTAGGGAAATAGCATGGCTACTATCATACTAGTATAAGTATTATGCTCCAGCACAGGGCATGCCATTAATGTTAAAACTTTATCAACAACTTTCAACAACATTTTATCTTTCTTCATCTATAAAATTGTTGACTTTCTCCCTCTGTTGTAACTTCTACAGTAAAGAAGGATTGTTAGCTCTTGTCGAGTATAATGAGAAGAAAATATTTGAAGTGAAACTTAAGGAAATGAAAACAACACTAACAACCCAGATCGCAGAAGAAACAGATATCTCTGATGTCATACAAACTGCAAAACAGCATGTAAAGGACGCTAAATTGCCTGATGTTGAAGTTGTACGCATTTTGTGGGATATGCTAATGGATACTTTTCAATGGTCTGGTAAAAATCAGCAGCAGAATGCAAATTCTATACTTCGTCAGGTAGTGTTTTTTGTGTTATTTATTTATGAGCTTTGATCATCTTTACTGTTTGAAATTAAAATTAGATTAACTTTTAAAAATCATTGTATAGTACATGATACAACATTTAGAAACTAAGGAAAGAAAATTTTTCAAATCTCCTTAAAAAAGAACAATTAAAATAGGAATATATTCTCTACATTCCCCTCGAGTTGGGTTGTAGATGTTGATTAAGCTTAATCTTCAATGTTGATTATTCCTTCATCTGTCTCTTATTTTATGAAGTGGCGATCAACCTTCACGTGTGTTATGTTCCATCATGTTGATTCACTAGGTTCTTTGGAATGCTGATAGTTGCTGATTGATCATCGTAGAACATCGTCATAGGATCATTAACTACTTTAAGAGTCTTTGTAGCCACATTGCTCAAAATTTGGAATTTGCACTGGTTCTTGACACAAAAGCTTAATTCTTGCTATCCCATGTAACTAAATTTCTCCATACATATGTGTAGAATCTCATTTGGATTGTTCATTAATTGACTCACTATTAACCGTCTAGCCACGTTTCATCTTGAATGTGATAAGTATATGAGTCTGCCCACAAGTGTATGACATTTGCATTTATCAACTAGTGCATGATCCTCTATTGTTCATATTTTGATTGTTGAGTCTAGCTTGCAGACGAGCATTCCACGATCTTTTAGAAGGTCTAGAACATATTTTTGTTGAGAGAGTGAGATTCCTTTGACCAAGCTATTTCCATTCCAGGAAAATGCTAGGCTTTCCAAACCTTTGATTTTGAATTCTTTAGCTAGACTCATGAATGTCATCCATGTATACAATTTTCCCTTGAGGTGAACATTATCTATGTATAAAATCATGGTCGCAGTTTTGCAAGAGCTGGCAAAAAAAAAAAAAAATGATGGTAGTTTTCCCTTGAGGCGAACATTTAACAAAGAGGGTGTGATGCACTTGACATTATAGATAATCATGTTGCTTGATTACTTAATAAATCTATCAAACCAAGCTCTTGGGAATTGTTTGAGCCTGTATGATGATCATTTCAAATTATAAACTTTGTTGTTGTGACTTGCTACTCGAATCTAAGAGGGATGTTTATGTAAACCTCGTGTGACAAATCTCCATTGAGAATAACATTCTTGACATGTGATTGATGAAGTAATCGGTCTAGCTTTGTGGCCAGAGATAGTAATCAATTCTTTTGGATTGTGTGAATCCTTTCGCAATGAATCGAGGTTTGGATCGATTAATACTTCCATCTTCTCTTAATTGTAAAGATCCATTCACAACCTACAAAATGCTTTTCAGGTGGTAGTTCAATAATGTTCCATGTTCCATATCTCTAATGCTCGAAACTTTTCTTCAACAACAACCTTCCATTATGGTATTGTGAGATTTAGGAATCGAACGACTTAGACTTGCCACAAAAGTCCTTTATTTTTTAGATAGCCCTTTGATATGAGAGAGTTACAATTGGATGTTTTGTGCATTCTCTACCACCCTTTTAGTATTTGCAATAGGAAGATCACCATTTTCAAAAGAATCGGGATTAGAGTTAACGTATGGATCTTTTGATTTGGGGTTTGTTTCCAATTTTCAGATCTGCTCAAGGAGTACTTGGTGCTCTTTCTCCCTTTGATTATTATCTTTCTTGAATAGGTGATAAGCTCTTTGTGGCTTTTGGATTAATTCGTATTTAAGGGAATAAAGACCAACAGTTGGAGAAGAGGAAATGTTTTAGGGAAGGACATTGAATTTTAGGTAATTCTCTAGTTGAGTCAACATATGAAACCAGGAGTTCGTTTCGGTGAGTAGGGATAGATTCTTTCTGAGTATTGACCGGATTTGATAAATTGTGGGGAATATTTAGGTCATTAAACTTGGTATTGATATCCTAAAGTTGATATTTTTGTGTGAAACTATTCTACCCGTGAATGTCAGATTTGGGATAATATGGCCGAAGTTAAAAAAATGTAACATACATGCACTCGTAGAATTTTCTTGTAATTAGAGAACAGCATTTGTACTCTTTTGGATGAGAAGAAATCCAAGAATATACACTTAATGCTCTATGCCGGTTTTGGCTATGGATATGGACAAAAGTGGAGCAACTAAACAACTTGATAGGGATGGAGGATATGGGATGTGTGGTTGGTTGTCCTAAGAAGAATTGACATGGGTGGGTTTGGAATTCTAGGACTTGAGAAGGGTATCTATTGATTGTGTTTCTTTTCGGCTATACCATTTTGTTAAGGTGTGTTAAAATAAAAGCTTAAATGAACAATCCTTGACTAATTAGGTAATCACTAATAATGGATGCAAAATATTCTTTTACATTTTGGGTTTTAAAAATTTTATTTTGGCTCGCAATTGAGTTTAAATTATGGTATTGAGATATTTGATTTACATATGGTTTTTCTAGTGTAATCATGTTATGGACCCTTTAAGATCCCTTAATATGTTTAATCCTAGATAGCACTCACACATCATTATGGTTAGAATGAGAATTTCATGTTATGCAAGTTAACAAATTTCACATTAAAACTCACTCGGAATTTTATTAATGAAAGAGATAAAAAAAAAAGCTTCTTGAGATATATAAAATTCGGATGTCAATTGTATAGTGTCATAACATAGCATTGTCCTCTTTTGGATAAATAGAAATTGGATTTTGACTAACTAATTGGTATTATGACCTTTCCTTTTAGGATAATCATTTGCCTCAAGTAGATAGAGCTTTTGATCATCCTTCGTCATTGCCAATCATCTTTCCCGAATCTGAGACTATCTAAAACCTAAACTTCACAAGAATTTAGAAAAAAGTTTAGTGACAATTGTAATTGCGAGTGAGTCTGCTGATAGTAAATTGCAGTTTAATTGACACTAAAAGACACATTCGTTTGAAATTTTTACTGCTGGTCTCAATCACTACTTTCTATTTCGAACAACTTTGAACTCCTTATTTGAATAAGCAACTTCCTCGATTTCTCTCATTGTCTTGTATAGGAGAGTTTTCTCCTGTTTCGTTGTTCGTGGAATTAATTAACCATGACATGGCATTTTGATTTCTAACTTATGAATTTCTGGTCGTCCTTTGGAGGAGCTGGTTTTTCAGATAAATAATTGTCATTTTTTTTGCCACATACGAACAACATCATTGATTGGGACCATTGGAGATGATTGTTCCCATTGAGTTTATGTCCGGAAATGAGGATTTTAGTGTTGTCTGACAGTTAGAGTTAGTGGAATTTTAATGAGAGGTGACGTTAGATGTTGTGGGGGAATTGAGTCTTTTTTTTGACTCTTCTGAATTTCACCATATACAAATGGTATGGATTGTATGAAAAGTTGGCGGTTGGGAGATATTGTACATACTATGATAGGAAGACAATGGAAGAGATGGCTAGGGATAGCAGTTGTTAAATGCACGCGTAAGGTTGGTGAACTGATACCATGTTTGCCCTCAAAAATCATTTGCAAATCCCTTTGATTTCTCATGGCTATAATTTCTGACTCCTGTGTTAATTATTTGCATCAATATGCAAGTGATATATATCTTAGTTAAGTTTCTTTTTCATTCTTCATTGCACGTGGGTTTATACTGCTACTTGAAAATAGTATGATGCATTTTATGTCAACATTAATTCATCATACATTTGGGCGTGCAGTTAGGTTAAATAAGGATAAACAATGCTACAGAACCTAACGTTAATAGCACTTAGCATTGTGACCAATCTATCTATTGAATCATTAAATCAGACTCAAAATCATGCCACCTTGAAAAATCCTATTTTAGCTCGTGCCTAGGTCTTCGAAACTTTTTCTCAAGGAGAAGATGAAGTTAATGATTTATTTCATGGTTTCATTGCTTTATGCTTACTATTTAAGTTGTGTTGTTTGCTCTAGGCTTTCATATTTTTTTCCTGGTAGGTATTGATTTCATGTGTTAACAATCTAGTGATAACTCTTTGGGTTTGTGTCTTCATCAGGTGAAGACTTGGTCAGGACTTCTGAATGCTTTTTGTACTAGTGGCAAGCTGGAATTGGAACTGATGTACAAAGTTCAGATCCAGTGCTACGAGGATGCCAAACTGATGAAGTTATTTCCAGAAATTATAAGATCCCTTTACTTCCAGGATGTGCTTGCTGAAGATACAATTCTTCTTTGGTTCCGGAGGGGTGCAAACCCAAAGGGCAGGTGCATCTCTAACCTCTCTTCCCATTCATTTGTTTGGATGTAAATGCTGCTTGTGTGAGTGGATGCGAGGTGGGTTCTTTGGCAGATGTCATTCAGGTCTTATTTAGTATGGAAGAAAAAAATAAGGTGGTGACTGAGAAAACAACACAGAGATGGTAAAATGAGAGATGAAAAATTAAAATTAATATTAAAAATCCTAATCTAGTTTATTTGGCATGATCATAACTAGGAGATTTTGATAAAGATTTTGGTTATTTATGAACATAGAAATGGGGAGTTTTTTTTTTTATAATACCCTTTTCAATGCTTTTATACTTATCCCGCTGCTTCTCTTCCCCTTATCTTGACTTCCACTTTTCTTTCATCTACTTAGAGAAAATAGATAGCTAACAAGATAGAGAGACAGAGCAAAAATAATTTGGAAAGTTTTTTTTTCTTTCTTTGTCTACGAGAAAAGAAAGAATGGGAAAGATAGAGATTTTAATATTAAATTTTGTTTAATTGGGAAGAGGATGTAAATCCTTCAAACTTGTCGTAAAAACTATTTTGCCATGGCTGGGAAAGAGATTGAAGACTCAAATTTGTCTTAAAAGACTATTTTGCCACGGGTGGGAAAGAGGTTGAAGAGAGGCCGAAAGTCAAGTGTGTTGCTGGAGAAAAAGGCAGTGCTTGGGGTGGGTTAGTCTGAGAAGAAGTCATTGGATGGGAAGAGGTTGGAAAGGAGACAGTGCTCTGGTGGGTCAGTTGGAGAAGAATTAGTATCGATGGGGAAGAGGTTGTAGAGGAGAGGGCCCTTGAGTGCATCGATAAGATAAACTACTGACATCAGTTGTTGTGGATGGAAAGGGTCTGTATGTGTTCTTTCTAATGATAAATTATATATATTTGCAATCAAAATGGTGTATTTGTCAATTAAATCTCCCATTCGCCTTTTGTCCAAGTAGCAAGGCCGTTGCTATTACTGAAATCTACCTATATGAATGCCCAATGCGGATATGAATCCAAGTAAAATTTCTCCCACTGCCAAATGCCAATATTCAACACAAGTGTCCAGCACAACTAAAGTAATTCTGCTTTTTTATTTATGCACTATTATAGCCTTGCAAACCATTTTGTATCATTCTTTGGATGGCCTTACCATTTTTGCAGGCAAACTTTTGTGAAAACTCTGGAGCCATTTGTGAACTGGCTCGAGGAAGCCGAAGAGGAAGAATGATTAACAGTGATCCATGTATTGCTTTAAACAGACTATTAGCTTATGGGTCTTCAGTTCGTTACTAGTTTCGTCTGCTGGCAGCATTATGATGCTTGAAACAAACCACGATTTACATGTGATTGTGTTTGCAAAACCTGTATTCCTATGCAAGAGCTATTTTGAATTAATGTGACTCGTGGAATATTATGATCTAAGAATGTATTCCAACTTGTGATACGTTTTGACAGAAACTATTTGCTTCTTAGCTAGGCTAGAGGGGTTGAGAATTGAGTGGGTCAAGCAAAGTTGTGTCGAAATGATAGACTATTTAGTTGGATGAATTGAGCGGCTGTTGCGGTGGGTGGATTGAAAAAAAATCAGAGGGGATAGCTGAGATTGGATGGGATGTGCTAAGTTGGTTGAATAATTGGACTGGCTAGATTTGCAAGCTCTTTGATGTTACACATGAATAGTTCTTGGGGTAATCTTTCAAATACTCTTCAAGTTATATCCAACTTCGAGTTGTGTCTGGCCAGGAGGGGGCCGACAAATTGGCCTACACAAACAAAAGGAACGGGTCTTTCATGCTCCATTATGGACTCTGATAATGTACAACCTTTGGTCAGCTGGCTGTACGGAGCCGTAGCTGATTCTTGCATGACGGACCAGCAAATCCGTCTCTAATCTTCACGACGTCTTTCGCGGTCGTCTTCCGTTTCCTCATTTGCAAGGGATTCCAACGGAAACGTCGTCTCCTTGGCCTTCCTTGTTCAAGTTTGCTTCGGGTCGGGCTTACTTTCTGGGCTGCGATTGGATTTGCAGGTGCCGAGATAGCTTTCAGAACAATACAAGGCCCACGGGCCTGTTTCTGCTTGGCCTGCTTCTCTCTCTCTGGACGTCGTCCCACGCCGGAGTTCATCAGCTTCCAGCGCATGTAGCCGACACTCGGCCGTCGTTGTGGTGGCGCTCTTGGAAGACGCACAGAAGGCGACAGTGGCACTTGGCTATGGGGCGGAAATGTCTTCTAAAAACTCCGAATGGAGATATGTATAAGAGAATTAGCAAAGACACTATACAGACTGGACTCGAAGTCTAGGAAAGAAACTTTCTTAGGAAATCGAAACTTAGGAATCCTCGAAGTAAGACTTGTAGTAGTGAGATGCACTTGTGTCTTGCAACGAGGTCTAAGGGAGTTTATATAGAGGGACGAAGGCTGAATCGGGTGTGCGTTTGGGCCCCATCGCCATTCATGGTGGTGTCCTTCACATATTCTCCTTACAATGTCTTAGATTACCTTTTGACTTAGTGGACGGCTCCCCGAGGCTCAATCCATGATTAGGACTCTTTTACAGATAAGGCTATGCCATAAGTGTATAGACAGATAACTAGAGTGCTGTCATGTTGCACCAAAAGTAGGATTCACGGAGATTTGAGGTCCACCACAGCTTTCACGGTGGTGTCTCTCTGATCGTTTGAGTTATTTCTTGGAGCCGAAGGAAGGAATCCCATAATTCCCTTCGTACTCTTTTGACAGTTGGTAATTGTTTCTTCCAATAATTGTCTGGACCATCTTTATGCGTGCGATAGGAGAATTCGTACTCTTTGAGCTTGCAGATGCTTTCCAGCTCCCTTAAGTTGTAAAGGACTTCATCAATTGCGTGGGACTCGATGTTGGCCATTCGTCGTTTGTCGTGATCTTCTTGGTGGGTTATCCTTGGGCTGGTTCTGTGGAGGAGCTCTTCGTATTCGTGAAGTAAAGTATAAGGTCCCTCATATGCTGAGAGACCTTTAGGTTGGGCTTGTCCTTCAACTGCTCCATGCTCTCCTCGATTTGGGCTATTATGGCTTGATCCTTCTCCGTGTGGTTCCATGGTCCTGTTATGTGACAAACAAGCAGTGTTGCAAAAACTGCTGGGCGCTTGACTGGCGCCTAGCGCCTAGAGCGCCTATGCACTCTAGTACTTTTAAATAGATATATCAAAATAAATATCAAATTAGTAAGCAGTAGACAATAATAAATATCAAAATGAATATCAAGTAAGTAAATATCAAAATGAACATCAACTAGCCTAAGCCAAATAGCAAATAACATCAATGTATTCAAAGTTTAAACTTCAAAGTTAAAAATTCAATTTTTAGGATTTTATTAAAATTCAATATAATGATTTTAATTAAAACCGTTATAATATTAAAATAAAATTCAATATAACAATTTATAATTTATAATCAGTGTTAAATAGATTATATCAACGATATAATTTGTTTATAAATTATATATAATTTCTAATATAAATTATAATTATATATTATATAAATTAATGATTATTTAAAGAAACTATTAATTAAATAATATAATTATAATATAAACATTTATATTTTTATTTAAAACAAAAAAAATCGCCACTTCAGTCTAGGTGCCGCCTAGACCGAACAGGCCGCCTAGGACCGCTTATGAACAGCCACCTAGTTGGCCGATTAGAGGGTTTTTGGTTCGGCTAGGGGACGCCTAGCGCCTAGGCGGCCGCCTAGGCCGAAATCTGCAGCACTGCAAACAAGACGAGATAATGCGTCAGCTAACAAATTATCTTTACCTTCTATGTGCTGAAACTGCACATTAATGCCAAGCCCGGTGATATAATCAGTAGATGATATATCTATCGGACCCTTGAAGGTTTGTTCTGAGCTGACTTATTAAAGAATCTTATGATGGCCTGACAATTCGTTCGGATTATCAGTTCCACCTTGTCCAAATAATATATCTTGAAACTGCTGAGACTATTCATTACAGCGTGTATCTCAGCATCAATGGTAGACTTGAGTGGATTATATTTTCCACTGGCGTATGCACATATTTTTTTCCATGAGACATGGGGTCGAATTTCTGCTTCTTCCATTTGCAAATACCACCCCAGCCTTCCATGTAGCCATCTGCTTCAATAATTATAAAACAATCCCCCGGGGGGATATCCAGGTCAGGAAGATTAGCAATAGTTTCCTTGACCTTCCGTATTAATGACCAATCTTGGGATCATCTTCCTCTCCCCTGTGGGACTTGTTTTGGAGTAAAGGGGGCCAAGTAATTTTCCTAGGTTAGGAATGTAACTTCGGACGTAATTAAGAAGGCCTAGCCAGGAACGAAGGCCTTTATTGACTAAAGTTCTTCTTCCTTGAAATCAGTGATTTTTCTGATAATATGGGGTTGTAACTTGATTTTACTTTCCTCAATAGAGGCCCCAAGGAACTCAAGTGTTGGGCTTCCAACTTTCATCTTCATGGGACCAAGGATAAGCCCATTGTTCTTGCATGTATTAGCCAAGACTTTCAAATGTTTATAATGTTCTTCCTTGGTTTTAGAGAATACCAGAATGTCGTCGATGTAGACTGCGATAAAATCTTCTGTCCCTTTGAAACAGTCATCCATCTTTCGTTAAAATACCGCAGGTGCATTCTTTAAGTCGAAGGGCATTACTAACCATTCGTAGAGACCACTTGGAACCCAAAATGTTGTCCATTCAATTGATTCGGGGTCCATAGCAACTTGATGGAAGCCACTCTTGAGGTCAAATTTGGAGTAGATTTTGCTTCCTCCGATCCTCTTAATGATTGTATTTATTCCGGGAAGACTATACTGATCTTTGTGAGTATTGTTGTTGAGTCTTTTATAATTGAAGACAATTTTTCTTTTCCCTTTTTCTCCTTGTCGGTTTCGAGGTCGATGGTGGTTCCTGAGTTGACAATAATTACCGTGGTTCAGTGTCTACTTTTGGATGACCTGATTACCTTGAGTTCTTCTAGAGCTTTAACATGTCTATCGAATGTGTCCTTCATTTGAGGCGTGACATGTTTGAGGGGCCTGTCCTCAATAGTAAGGTCTGGAATTTTGATCTCAAGTTTGCATTTTATCTGATTCTTTGACCAATACTTCATAGGATCATCACCTACATTTCCTGCATCTATTAGTTTCCGAATTAGAATTTTGTACCTGGGATCTTATTCCTGTATATGAGCGCTTAATTGACCTTGGATGCAATGGAATTCCTCTTCTTCAAGATCCAGCTCTTCGATAGTAGCAGAGCTTACTAGGACTTGTTGCGTTTTGATAGTAGTTACATTTTTGTAAAATGTAACAGTATCTCCTTCAATGCCTAGTCCTCCATACATGTATCGGATGAAGTTGCATCCTAAAATCATGGTTATGTTTCCTCCTATTTTGAGAGGAAAAGCATAAGTGTCAGGAATACGAAAGGTGTGATCACTTATCTTCATTGAGCCACCTTTCAGCTTCTTGGTAGCCGTTGTTTGTGAGTTGATCCCGCTAAAGTTCACCACAAACGTATTATCTTCCATGGCCTCCTTTGGTATGGTACCCTGGTCAATACAACAGGTTGTCTGCTTCTTCTACTGAGAATATTTTTTCCTTTCCATGATTAATTAGAACACATGCCTCTTCTTCTTCAATAGTAGGTAGTTGTCCTTGCATTTGCTAGAACTGCCTATTTAGATCTTTGTTTTCTAGTTCCAGAGCATCAGCCTTTAGTTGTAATTCTTTATTCTCAGTATCAATTTCTAGCTTCATTGCAGAGATTTCTCTGTTCGTGATTTCTAGTTCTTCAACATGTTGTTTTCTCAGTTCTTCTTGCTGAAGTTCTGACAAGGCTTTTGCCGTTTTGACCTCCTGCTTCAATCTTGCAATTTCTGCTTCACACCAGGATATGTACTCCTGCTGCTCGTGAATAAGGTTCCTTGGGTTGAACGGTACTGCTGTAGGTCTTTCCACAGGTATGGTTAGATCAAAGTAATTGGACGTACACATACCACAGGAAGTAATTTTGCATTTGAGGCAATGCATACGGTGTTTTTTCATTGTTTCCCTTCTACAACAATGGCATCGTTCATAAGGAGGTGGAATGTCGTCGTTGATGCTCCAGTTATGATTGCAATCATATTGTTCTTTGGAGACCCTGACCATTGGCTGCCATCCTCCAGACTTCCCAATCATGTACATGTTTTTCTGTTCGAGAAATACACAAAGATATTCATTTAGGGTTAGAGAGTTGATTTCATGTATACCTTCTTCTCCTTCAGATATACTGTAAATTGTATTAGACATCTCGTTGTCCTTTTGTACTGACATTATTTCATAGTCTTCTGGTATTTCTAGGCTTTCAAATAGAGCTACCCTCTTTGTATTCTTCATTTCTCGGGGACAATCTCTAGCAAAGTGGCCTTCTTCTCCACAGAGATAGCACTTGCATCTCTTGTTTCTCAACAAGTGCTTTTTCTTCTCGATTCTTGTATGTGAAGCGTGAGGCGTACCTTTATATGTAGTGGATTTTCTTACCCCGAACTTCTTAGGGCTTTTGTAGTAACCAGGTATTGGTATGTCTTCGCAAAAAGATAGTCCTTTTAATGACTTACTAAATGCTGCTTTTTTGCATTCCTCTTCCAGATATTTATATGTGAACATTATTCGAGGTTGTATTCCTACCTCATACCTTGGTATTTGTTGTTAAAAGCCTCCTTTACTGTTTTACCCAAATCTCCGGGAAGCTTCATCCAGAATTTCTCAGATAATTCTAGGCTTGTAAAGAGTCTGTCTGTTTTTACTGCAATCCTCATATACTTGTTCATAAACTGAATAATATCTTTGAGGTTGTTGCAGGTCAGCCTTTCAAGATCCCCGCATGCAGCATCTTGCATAGCAGTGGATCCCTGAAATGGATCTTCAAGAACAAATATTTTTCTAATTTGAGAGAGAACATTTTGCGTACCATTCCTTCCATCAGCGGAGTTGATCAGCTCTTGATATTCATTTGGGTATGTTGTCCTACACTGGATCCACGTTAGCTTTTCAGCTTCTCCTAATAAGTTTTCAATAAATTCAACTTTGTCTTGGGGATCTGTAAATGCTTGAGTTGTTATCATATTCTTTGTGATAATCTCCCATCTCATGAAGACTTCGTCAAAAATTCCTAGCTGCATAGAATGGTCAATATAGCTCCTGATTGTTGTTGTGCAGAAGGGAGATTCCATCATTCTGAAAAATATTTTTGCTTGAATTTTCCACCAGTTCTTCTTTCTTCGAAAGTGGGTACTTCCATTATTGCTTCATTATTTCTTGCAGGTGGGTAAGCAACCGTACCCATAGTAGTGTCAGCAGGGGGTCTGTAGTTTGATATTGCTGATGACTGTGAGTATACTTGTTCTGTCAGCTTGTTTAGCTGGGGGTACTCCATTAACCAGTCATCTTCTTCTTCATTCCCTGCAGCTACAATAAATTCAGGAGAAAGAATAGCAAGATTAGAAAGACTATCCCCGCCATCTTCTGCTGCGAAAGGGTTCGTAAATTCAGATGTCGGATATGGAAGTTCTGATGAGGAATATGTAGATTGTTGATAGATATAATTGAGGTAGCTTATGTATGCATCCTCATATGAGTTGTCCTCCTCATGAGTGAATGTCAATAGATGTTCCTTCGGGCATAACTTTTGGATGAAAGTGGCCAATGGTGTTGATGATGGTTCTGTATTGTCAATAATATCTTTCAAAAAGGCCTCTGGATCAAGTGCAAGCCGAGCCTTAAGTTTTGCCTTTTGTAAAGTAGTTTTTGTCTCTGCATGAGCTTCATCAACACTCAGGCAACTGATAGTTACAAAGAAGCACTACAAGCAACTGAAGGGATTGAAGCGCCAACAATAGGGTTTTGCAAACCCGAAAGCGTCAAAGACTGTGTAATCAGAAGTACCAGTGCCATTATAAAACAAAAAAACACACAAATCCCTTATTGAAAGCACCATCTCTTATTGGTATTTGGTCAGAATTGGGATGGAGTCATAGTTGGTGCTCTCAATGAAAGCACCATCTCTTATTGGATAGGGGTGGGGGATTGGGAGAAGCCAAATACCAATAAGCACAATTTAAATAAGGGATTGAGCTTCATTGAATGGAAGTGGTAGCCTAATGCCACTGTCATCTTCTGTTCATCTTCCAATAGCGCCACCGCAACGACGACCGAGTGCCGGCTACAGGCGCTAGAAGCTGATGAACTCCGGCGTGGAGCGACGCCCGGAGAGAAAGAAGCAGGCCGAGCAGAAACAGGGCCGTGGGCCTTGTACTATTCCGAAAGCTATCTCGGCACCTGCAAATCCAATCGCGGCCCAGAAAGCAAGCCCGACCCTAAGCAAACCCGAACAGGGAAGGCCGAGGAGACGTCATTTCCGTTGGAATCCCTTGCAAATGAGGAAATGGAAGGCGGCCGTGACAGGTCCGTCAGGCAAGAACTAGCTACGGCTCCGTACAGCTAGCTGACCAAAGGTTGTACATTATCAGAGTCAATAATGGAGCATAGGGGACTCGTTCCTTTTGTTTGTGTCGGCCAGTTTCTCGGCCAATTTCTTTTTTGAACAGTGTGCCTGAAAAGCACCCAAAGGTGGTCGTCCATGTGCCACACTGTTCAACAGGGGTCCACTTGGATTCCTGGTTTTGGTAAAGCCAGCAACGCTCGTGGTTTGCGGGTTTATGAAAAAGTGGCGTTGTCCTGCCACTCGTCTAGTGACTTAAAGGAGAAGAAAATCATCTCCGCATGTGACGATGGGGCACAGTAAGAGAACTCGGAATGTGCTGATCCTCCTTTCTTTCTCTGTATAAGTCCGCTTGTAATGGGTTGCAAGGCAGACAAAAATGAGCAATAGTCGTGCCTTACTTCCCTCTTGTGCTCATAAATAAAAACGTTTGGGTTTTCCAAGTCGCTCCTGTGCATCTTCTTCTCTTATTGTTCTCAGCCCTAGGTGCCGGCTCCATCCTGAGCTGATCGAATTGAACGAGAAGCCGATCCCCCCCTTCCTAGTATCGGAGCTTGAAAGGAGTCTTGAGGAGGTTCGAGCTGTACAAGGCACTGTGTTCGCTGCACGTTGCCTGCGAAGGAGACGTCTGTGTGCGAAGTCTACTGACCGCTGAACTCGCCGAAAGACATCGGGTGACAAAAGACGTAACCGCCATAAGAAGCAAGAGGTGCAGCAGGGAGAAGTTGAGTCCCTGAGGTGAAGGCTATTAGAGTAGGCCTTTTTTTTTTTTTTCTGAACCACATCAAGCACAGCCCTGTTCTGCTAAACCCCTATTCAAGCATACTCAGTAGGAATGGAAGGATCCTACTACTACCACTAAGATGGTGAGGAGCAACCGTATGCTTTCATTGATTACACGAGAGACTTCTACCGAGATCCAACGAACATCGAGGTCTGGAGCGACCCAGACTACGATGAGGGAAGAAGTGAGGATTATCCTTACGATGGCTCGTCGTCTCCACAACAACCAGTCTGGGGTTGTTGTGTATCTGAAGCAGTGTCTTCATTTGATGAAGAACAGTCACAGCCCGACTGTTCCTACGAGCACGCTTCAACTTCCGGAATAGCAAATGTCTCCTTGCACTCTGATTCCGAAGAAAGTCGCACCTCGTCTGATTGGGAGACGGACGACGGCACTGGCTTAGTGGCTAGCGATGCATCATGTATGATTTGCACTAGTTCCACTGACCGCACTGACTCCTGCAGGCACTCCTCTGCCACATCGTCATCCGAATGGGAGACTGCATCCACTGAAGAGTCAGCATCTTCATGAGAGATAGCCACGACCTGCTCCTATGAAGAAGTCGATGAGTCTGCAAAATGGCTACACTGTCAACCGGCTAATGAACATCCGCGATGGGACGAAGAGCCACCGTAAGATCCCGACTGTTCGCCAGCAATTCGCTGGATGCCCCATCCATTTTCAGAAGGTGGGGGGGGGGAAGTGGTAGCCTAGTGCCATTGTCGCCTTCTGTGCGTCTTCCAAGAGCGCCACCGCAACGACGACCGAGTGTCGGCTACAGGCGTTGGAAGCTTATGAACTCTGGCTGTAACGCCCCAAAATTTTTACAGAAAATTTTTAAGTAATTAAGAATATGCTTGCAAGATTTAATAGAAATTTTTCCAAAAAGAAAAAGGGAAAAAATAAAAAGAAATAAGAAAAGAGTTCTAACAAGGTTCGAACCTTGGACCTCTTGGTAAGCAAAGCCTTAGGGAGAATGCAAGAACCAATTGCCCCAACAGAAGTGTGCTAGTAAAAAGGAGAGAAAATCTTTGTTAAAGGGCTAGAGAGAGAGGATGAAGAGATACTTCTCTTCCTTGGTATAAAAGAGTGGAAGTTATAGCAACTTCTCACTTTTGGTTGTCTTCTTCCTTTCTTCTTCTTCCTCACCGAAATTCTTCCTCCTCCCTTGCAATTTTCGAAATCTCTACAAGGGATTTCTTCCCCAAGAACTTGAAGAGGAGGAAGGGTGCTCCAAGGCTACTACTTCCCCTAGGGCAAAAAGAGCAACAAGGAAATTCTAGAAGAAGAATCTCTTCTTCTTCTTCTTCAAAGTTTAATCTCTAAGTTGTAGGACAAGCGAGAGGATGTAAGTATCCCTCACCTGCAGTATGAGTAGTTTTCGTGTGTTGATTGCATGAAATAAATTGTTTTGCCATGATGAAAGTTTCGGCCATACCCTAGAAAAGTAGGGTAGGGTTAAGTATGTACTCCTTCATGCATGCAAATACCTTCCTTAGGACCCATGATATATTAAATGAAGTTTTGTATGTGTAAATGTTGCACAAGAAATTGTTTGCTCCCTTTGAATGTTTCGGCCATGTTGAGGTTTAGGGCAAGGATTAAATTCAAGTACCCAAATATGCATGCAAACATTCTTTCTATGATCCATGATACATTGCATGAAATGATTGCATGATTAAATGTTTTGAAAGAATTTTCTTCTCCTTGTAACTTTCGGCCAACACATGTTTTAGGACTAGGGTTAAGTTTAGGTACCCTAACAAGTATGCAAGCACTCCCCCTATGTTCTATGATATATTACATGAAAGTTTTGTATGCTTTAAGTTGCAAAAGAACATGATTTCTCCCTCCTTGAACTTTCGGCCAAGAATGGTTTTAGGGTAGGGTTTAGGTTCAAATGCCCTACAAGCATGCAAACTCTTTCTTATGCTCTATGATATGTTTTGGTATGAATGTTATGTATGTTACATGTTGCAAATGATTAGACTTCCTTACTTGAAGAATTCGGCCAACATAAACCTTAAGGCAAGCTTAGGTTTAAATGTTCAACCATGCATGAACTTAATCTTCATACTTTAAGATATGTTGTATGCTAGTTGCTTAACATCTCATGTTGTCAAAAGGCCAAGTTTCCCTTAAGGAAACATTCGGCCAACTTGATTAAAATGAATGCCATGGTATGATTCAAGTCTAGTGATGTTCTAATCTTGTTTCATGATAATTCAAGTAAAGTAGATATGTGTTATGAATCTTAAATGCATGCTTATGTTATGAAATGTCATGTTTGAAGAAAATGCATAAACAAATGCTTGTTGCATTCTATGTTATATGATATGCATTTATGAATGACCATGCTCATGTTATAAGGCCCATTAGGGCATATCTATGTCATGAAAGGCACAAGTGCCTAAAGGATGCTTCCTACATGTTTTGGGATCAAGAGCTCTCTTCAGATAAGAGATGCTTCCCTCATGTTAGGGTCAAGAAGCATACCTCATGTTATGTAAGAAAAGACAAGTATAAGTATTTTACTTTCAAGGGCTAAGTACCCGAC
>JBAMIE010000026.1:0-11063 GCA_037177295.1 Kaempferia parviflora | reverse complement strand
CTGTTTATTTGAATATATCTAAAGAGGGGATGTTTTGTTCACGAAACAAAATCACAACCACAATAATTCTACTGATAATGAACCTTGTAGGGTCTAACATCTAAGCACAGCCTGCATATCTTGTTAAGCTCAAAGAAAATGAATGTTACTCGCCCACAGACAATTAGAAAGCAACAATAAATCTGCTGGGTCGATTTTTGCAGACAGAACAACTCAACTAACACCTTTTTAATTTTGACTTATTATCAATTAGAGAGACTTACTGAGTGTCTGTTAGGTTTAAAATTGTGTAAAGGATGATAAAACATTTGTTCCTGTAATTATTGAAGTGTTCATTTTTCAAACCTTGTATTTTCCTACATGACATTTTGCAGATAGTAATTTAATTGCTGGGCGAAATTGTACTATTACCAAAAGTGTTGCTCTGATTTTTTGAGTTTGTTCCTCCCGTCTACAACTGCAAGAAAAGCATGTCATATCTTCACATATTCTCCCTGTTTCTTCAGGATTGCAGCACGTTTGTGGTGGTTCAATCGAGCGTGCAGTTTCACCTACAGTCAGTCGAAGAGTTCAATAATTTTAGCTTATTGGATTTATGATTAGTTTGCCTGGAAATTTTCTTGCCTGGGGCCCAAATGCTGAGGAGATATGGACAAGGATCATCATTCTCTCTTTGCTCTAGCTGTATGACGTTCAAGAGCATGAGAAATTTTGATACAGTCAATAGCTTAACAGGAAGCTAGTAATTAAACATCAGTTACCCCTTCAAGCAGAGGGTGCCCATCTGGAAGCTCGTAGCTGTATCAAGCAAATTCAAGGCGATCAACTAAAAGTAATTCATAATATTGCAAAGGATTTGCTTATGAATATTACATAAAATTGAGATAAGAAAATTAATATTAGCTTGGCAATTGTCTCTGTGTTGATTATCAAACACAGGCATTTTTCTTTGACAGAATTAGATGTCAAAATGAAACACTTACACTAGATGCTCTGTTCGTAGCCGTTTCACATTCTTAAGCTTGGGTACAGGAATTGAAGCAGATTCACTAGTGAGAGCAACTATAGCCTTTTCAATTTCACCATCTGGAAGCTCAGCATTTTCTTGCATATAGTGGTGCAAGTTCTGTGTGAACTCTTCCAAGTTCAAATTTATGGTAGGAATTTCGCAAGGATCTTCATTATAAGTTTCTTCTATCTGACTTTCAAAAGCTATTTGGCATTGGGGTTCAGGTGATGGTGATGGTGGCTCCTCAATAATAGGTTCATCTTTGTGTCCAATTCCTTGCACAAAGTAATCCTCTCCATTTTGGCATAATGGAATTGCATTTAGTAGTTTGATATCATGGTTTTGCAATGCATTACTCATTGTTGAATTCACTACTCCTCTTTCCTCTGGCCCTTGAAGCAATCTAGAACTAAAGAAAGGAATATTGTTAGATATTTATCTTTGAGCATTGCAAAGACAATCAATCAATAAACAAGAGTAAATTTATATTTAGGAATTGACTCTAGATAGTGATTTAGGATTGACATGGAACATAAACAACTAATAATTCTTTTCAAAAAAACAAAAAGAAACAAGTAACTATATGTAATATATAAAAACTCATCACTCTGCATAATTACTAATGATTGACTTGTTTAATTTGCTGACCACATAGACAACTATTTAATATATCATCACAATAATCAAATGCTATGCAGATGACTCATAAGTCTAATTTTATTATATTTTTTGCTAAGGAAAAGGTAATTGTATTTCTCTGAATCACTAAAATCCCAAAGAAAATCAGATGGAAATATTTTTTGTTTACGGGTACATATGGTGATTCACAGTTCGAACAATTTAAAATATTTTTATATTAGCAAATTACCTAGTCCATGCACTAGCGAAGTGCCTGCACTCTCCTCTCATTGGGCATGCATTGCAATTTGGCTTACTTTTTGTGCAAAATACCTGCAAGGAAGAATTATTCTATTACACATTTAAATAAAGGACTACATACTATTCACATTTAGAATTTTTCATACCTTTCCAAAAGTTATCATTTGATAATGCAGTTCATACCTGCAAAAAGTACAGTATCAGAGCCATTTATATATATATGATATATATGTGAATTATACCAATTTGAGAGCTCCCTTTTATCTCAAAAGTGTAAAAGATTATAACAATTGAACTTTGAAATTCTGGATGACGTTTTAGCAATTACAATGTCCGTTGATCCAGCTTGCATAATCGAGGCCAAAGATACTTTTGAATCGTCTCCAAATATGGATAGCTTGGATTGAAGAAACAAAAAGGTAGAATTTTCATCAGCTCAGTCTAAATGTGCAACTAAAAGTTATGAGAATGAAAAATAACAAATTGAAACTATAGATGCAGTCATTTACTTCTCCAAAAGATGCAATTGAAGGGACTCTGGTAGGGGCTGAAGAGGTACCCAGCCAAGTCTAACACATATTCGCCCAACATTTGTGTCAACCTGATCATCATGTACAGCTTAAGGCAATTTTTTTTGCTTAACTTGTTAGAATTTTTTGGAAGTAACAACTCACAGGGAAAGCATGTTGGTGAAGTGTCAATAGCCTAACACACTCAGCACTCTTGAGTCCTAACCCTCGTATGCTGAGAAGGTAATCCCTGAAAGATTAAGCAAGCTAACTTTGTAAGAGATCAGTCACAAATGCTGAAAAATTTTCGATCTTTTTTATAATCTTATTCATTCTCATAAGTCACAACAAGATCCTCCATAAAGTGGGAGGCACTTAGGTTGAATGTAGTCAAAATTAGGCATCTTTGTCTTGTATAATAACTTACTGTTTTCTACCATGTTTTTATCACACCAGAGTTTTCTCCTATCTTATCTAACCTTTTAATCCAAATTATTCCTGAATCATAAATATTAATTTATTTTCCTGAATCATAAATATTAATTTATTTTGACGAATCACTAAAATAACCATCTTTAGCTTAATCCAAAGAAGCAAAATTTGGAGAAGGAAACAAAGTTGAGTAGATCAAAAACTCACTTTGTTTTTTCTGGTGCAACATCCCTTAGCCACTCAAGGTCAAGACTTCCATGATCTGCAACTAATCGGTTAAGAAAATCCTGCGAAAAAATGGCTGTCATTGAAGGTCCTTGACATTAAAATTAAAGTAAATTGCTATTTTCAACAAAAAGATGTTTAAGAAACATTTTTTTTGCTATTATCAACAAAAAGATGTCAAAAAAACATTTTCCTTTTCCCACAAAAAACATAATAAGCCAAACGATACATCACTGCTTTATAATAACAGCTACCCTTAGGTTTATCCCACATGTATATGTCTAACTTGTGCTAAATGTCACATGTCAAACAATATTTAAAAGAGAGTAATTTGTGGCTACATCTATGAATTTGTAAATCCATATCAAAATTTCAGTATCACCTTGAGTGTGTAAAATAGAAATAATTTCTAATTTACAGATACATTCAACTAGTTGTTAACATACTTTGACAGACTACTATTTAAATAAAAAACAAAAAAGTCTTCCAGGAAAAATTTGATATTAATGTTTTAAGAACAATTATAGCGTTTTGAGTTTTTTATTTGATTTCATTGTGAATGTGATCATTTGTTTTACATGCAGGAGAAGATGGAGACAGATACAGAAAAATACTGTGCAATGCTGTCCTAATAATCTATGTAAAAAGAAAAAGAAAAGGACCTTCATGTTTAGGTATGGAACTAAGTGATTTGTTTATGTTAATATGTTTACACAGAGATTGCATGCTTGAACTCGGATGAGATCCAGGAAAAGGAAGTTCCATTAAGTGGTATTAGGAATTTTTAGTGCTTGGATCTTTTATACAGTGATGCTTTGATGGCCCAATATGTCATTAGGAGAAGAATGAAGACATCTTGTTTTACCTTAATTCTCTTTGCTAGTATATTGTTCATTCCTCTTTCTTTTATAGTCTCTGAAATTTCTTTTATATCTGAATGTCTTACAGCTTCCCAATCTAGTGAGTCCATTCTATCTTTACTTCTCTCTAAATTATAACCATTCTGGCATGCTTCCATTCGCAAGCTATCCCAGTCAAAAGAAACTTTCTTTGTAGACTCCTCCTCGGTGTTCTTTGAGGTTGGTGCACCTTTTGATGCTTCTTTTGGAAACTCAATGGGACTACAAATTTCAGCTCCATTTATCACTTTTGATGAGCTTTTTAAATCATTATATGAGTTTGATACTGCACCCTGCAACAGATGTTTTTGAGCCAAAAATTCAACTTCATATTGGTTTTTTTCTGCTGGACAGTCCTTCCATTCACTTTGCTTTGATATCATATCATCTTTCTCTTCATAAAAGGAATCAAGTGATCTAAAGTCTAGCTTGCCCATGGATAAACTTGTATCATGAGAAATTGTCACATTAGAGATGGTGGCTGATGGTTGTTGGCTTAAAGCTTCATTTAAGTTTTTCGAGGATTCATCACAATTTCTATGAAATGGTACTGCATCTTTTTCGAGCTTAGTAGGATCAGAAAACATGAAACCTGAAATGCTTTTAGTTGTTCTCGCATTAACATTCTTCATTTTGTCTGAATTAGAAGACTCAGATGTAAAATCTGGTAACAAACTCATGGTATCAAATTGTGAATAATTAAGTAGGGAACTAGCCCTGGAACTCGTTTCTTGGCAAGAGTCTTCCATTATCTTCAATCTACTTACTGAACTTAAATTTTCAGAGTTCTGATCAACTGTACTAGATTTGTCTAGTGATATCTTCCCATCATTGACCTGGTTGTAAACTTCATGAGTAACGCTTACTCCTGATGTATCTATATGCTCCTGACTGAGGGCATAACTATCCAAAACAGCAATCTTTGTTTGACTTATAGGATCAGGGCACACACCTATAGAGAGATCAAATTCATCAAAGTTGGTACCATGAAAATGACTCCTTGAAGTGCTGTCAGATGAAGAGACAGAGTTTAGTGAGGATACTGCCTCACTCAGTAAACTTTTATCTTCCAATTGGAAACCTGTTTTTATTGTAGCAAAAGTCTGTGTCTTATCATCTGATGTCACAGGACCTAGTTGAAGCTCTCTTTTCTGGGCATTCACATTTGTACCAGAATTTTCTAGGTCATCATCTCCTATATTCCATCTTCCTAAATCATCATCCACGTTCATTTTGTTTCCTTCCCCGTCTTCAATATGATAGATGAAAGAAACAGGTCCAAGCTCTTCATTACCCAATGAGTTTTGTTGACAAAGCATGCTAGATGATGTGATGATTTCATGTTCATCAGTAATGGTGCTCATCCTATTTGCATCTTGTCCTAAATTATCTCTTCTTGGCTTAACTGGAAACTTTGCAGCAAGAGTCATAAATGCAGAGCTGTAAAAGTAATAAAAATTTTCTTAGCAACTTTTAGGACCTGAGATAAAACTGGTGATATTATTGAACAATGAAATACAAAAAACTAATTTTATGATACCTTGATAGATGGTCTGATACATTCTGGGTAAGGAAAACACCTATCACAGAATCCAACACGGAACCTTTCCACGGAGAGAATTGCCTGTCTCCTAAAAGCAAAGACATCTCTCATAAGATCATACCAACTGCTTGCAATAACTAAGTTTTCAGTAAAGAGCCGTCTCACTGTGGCTTCCTAATGATAAACAAATCTAGTTTTGGATTGCATTTCATTATAATAACATAATTGCACATCATTTGCATTTTTTGAAGACAAGCACCATTTTTTTTTTTTTTGGTATGAACTTTGAACTATCTTGAGGTTTCTAGTTCCTAACAAGTTATTCAACTTTTTCCTAATTATCTTAGATTGTTTTGAGAATTGAACTTATAATGAATTCACACCAAAAAGAAAAGGTGCTGTTCAAGTTTGATGATTATATTTTTAGCTAATGACCTATTACATATATTGAAACTGCATCAAAAGAACTCATATGGTAGGACAGAACTTTAGCATTGACAATTCTTTTAAGATATTTCGATACAATTCAATGCTGTCTGATCATCTGATTAATAAAAATAATTACAACTTATTAGTGATCGAATTAATCATTAATGTTTCTTTCTTAATGATGATGGTTTATCTGGCAAGATCAAGTATCTGGAAGACAATTAGAAGCAATCACACTAGTCTTTGTTCCAAAATAACACTGCTTAGACAAAGATCATGAATTCCTATATGTTATTCAACCAAACATAATTGAGTTTCTACCACTGGAGATATTTTTAAAGTCCACTCAGCTCATTAAATTGTGGTTATTTGCTTTTATGTTTCAACTTACCTGTGAAGACAATTTTCTTGTGAAAGTATTTTGTAATATTGCTGTTGAAAACTAGAGGAATTGTTAGAAGTACCTTGGATAAGGCGCATTCTTGAAATGAATGAATCTGCACGAGTACTAAATACTGATCTTTGTTCTTCCCATTGCTCCTCTTTGTCTGGATCTGATCCTTCATATTTGATCATTTTTCCCATTAAAAGACTCCATACTCTATTTGTCTCATCATCCAAGTCAACCTTGGCTCGGAGGCGTTTTCTCTTTGTTTCAGAAGTTCCTATATATGGAACCATGGTGTTGTTTTCATAACTTACAAGAGCATTTTGTGGTTCGGCTACATTGTAGTTATATGCTTGATGCAAATAAGGTACAATTGCTTGCGAAATATCAGTACATTGTTCAGTATGCATAGGTTCTAAAACGTTGGTTCTACATTGGTATTCTCGAAAGGTAATGTTCTGGAGACCATCAAAGTCAACTTCTTGTAAAATATCTGATTTTGAAGTCAATTCAAGGTGTTTTTCTTCATGCTCACTATGCTTATCTGGCGTTGAACACATATGAAAACGGTTCCTTTTTGTTCGTTTTCCTGTTTTAATTTTCATACGAGTATCTGCAAACAAGGCTTCAATGCATGAATGATGTCTGCTTTCAAGGTTTTGCAATAGTTCTTCATAGCCTGAAACTATCTCAGTAAAGACTGACTTACGGACTCGAATAGGTACCTTTGATCTTTTCTTTGTCACCCATTTGGTTGGACCAAATGTCAACATGAAATCTGAGGTTCGCAAATCACCCATTGATACCATTTGTTTATCTACAGAGCTTTTTGAGACTCGTGTCATTTGACCGAATTCCCCATTGTGCTTTAGCATGGTTCTCCTCCTTTTACATTCAGGTGGAAATTGTGGAATCTTGCTGACCTGTGGCTGCATAAAGGCTATATCACTTGAAATAGGATACATGCTACCGCTTCTAACATTGTTGACATGATTGTAACAAGTTTTAGCTTGCTTCTCCATTTCCCCTTGCACTAAAGTCATCTCTAAATCACCATCTAAGTTTACATGGCTCTGAATACTATTCTGTTTCGATACCTCAACAGTATAGGTTTTATCAGTACTATTTGCACTAACAGTTATTCTAGTCAGACACTTCCAATTTTTCTTCAATAATTCTCTTCTAGAAAGATGAATTGGAGGAGTTGAAAATGCTGGCAGCCTTATAAATTGATCCGGTACTTGGTTATTGGAACAATTTAGATCAAATGCAATACATGCTTCTGATTCAACTTCAACCTCCAATCCTTTGCCAAATTGAGCTGCCAACTTGGCTCTGGAGTTAGTCGCAGTGTTATATTTCTCCTTTATGTCAGATTCTGATTTGATGAACGCCTCCTCTGGATACTCATCTACGGATCCGTTTTCACAAGGAAAATCCAGTTTTCGCTTGACGATCTTAGTTTCATTATCACCGTGTTGGTTGCCACTCAAAGCTTTGCTTGTATCTCTTGCCATTTCTTGTGCTGCGATTGGACAGTTTAAGTTTTTATCGCGCATAGTACTCCTAGACTGGTTTTGTTTTCTCTTTACCTTCTTGTGAGTGACTTCCTTTGCAATTACTGGTTCTTTTCGGGGAAAAGGCAAATCTTTAATAACCCGAGGCCTATGTTTTTTCCTTGTTGCAGCTTTCATCTTTGTTTTTCTTGGTTTTCTTCCCATGTCTACTCTCTCATCAACTGTTTGATTAAAATGAGTTGAAGATGGAGTATGTATAGGCAGCTCAAGCCCTTGTTCCATTGAGGCAGCTTCCTGTACATTCTCATCCCTATCCAAACCATTGTCAATTGACTGGATCATCCTGTGAAGATTACTCTCCAATGCTAAGCTCTTATCTGGAGTTATAGGTGCTACTAGCTCTGATAAATCAGGCAGGACATTCACACAGTAAGGTTTCATGAAAGCTTCCTTTAAGCTTTCTTTGCATATAGGGTCATCTTGATCTGCTTTACTCATCTCATGCTGTATAGAACCGTAAACTTGTTTCGCATTTGCTGGAGTAGCAGGGAATAATGAAACAGGCAGCAAATGAAGATTGGGATGATACCCAAAAGAACTCCCATCTGCAGTCTCTATCAAGAATAATTAGCTCCTGTTTAAGCAAGAATTCATTTGCTAAACTAAATAAACTCACTGAAACTCACCTTGAGGAGGATCACCACTAAGGCAAACACTTCCACCTATAAGCACCTTTCCATTCGCCAAAGAAAGAGGCTGATGATTGCCACCAAGACCTGGAGCCATGACTTGGCCATGATGTATCAGAGGAAGTCCGGCCGGGGTTGCCATAATCGTGCTCCAAAACCCTCAGAGGTCAACACTAAAACCCCTAAAGGATGTTCAAAAATCTTATGTTGCTATTGTTGCTGCTGCTGCTGCTGAATCTTTCTTCCCTTGTTTCCATCACATGAATGCATGAAAAAGCAAAATTTGGTTTCTCGTTGGTGTCTTTAATTTCAAGACCGATCTTCCTTCCCCTACACACACAAATTCAGGAAGAAGCCAAAGAGAAAATTATAATTGAACTAAATTCCGACTCCGATAACCTTCTGATGGAAAATGTATTGCTGTAGGTACATCAACAAAAAAAAAAAAAAAAAGTTTTTTTTTCTTTATCAAACTACCCAATGTAGCAATGATCAGCCAGCATTATTACTTTTCTCTTGAAAAAAAAAACAACAAATTTAGCTATTTGATGGAGAGGGAAATCAAAGGAAATTAAGTAGAGAAAGCTGATTGAGAAAAATTGAAATACATTAAGCTATATATCGAGTTGAAGCCAAGATCAAAGGAAACTAGAGAGAGAAAACTAGAGAGAGAGAGAGAGAGAGGGCTAGTACCGACATCCCAAAAGCAAGCCTGCTCTTCTGGCTATCCCCGCCGTAAAGAAACTGCGCGTTACAGTTATTAACGTCTAGGTAACGTCCAGGGTTCCGGTAGAAGAATACTAGAAATAAAACTATTTACCAAAAACTATCCATCTTTTCTTCTACTTGGCATTTAAGGAAGGAGATAAACAAAACACAATAAGAAGTTATTTAATTTTTTTTTAGTGCTTTTTAAGCCAAACAAAAAACAAATATATTAATTTCAATCAATTTATTATTTAAAATTGTTCAAATTTATCCTATTTTTAACCTAACGTTTTTTCATATTTTGCATTTAGCCTCACGTTGTTTAAGTTATTTTGTTTTGTTTTATTTTAAAAAAGAAAAAGAGATATTTATCTAAATTGTTGACTATATATGTTTTATTATTTCAATTAAAAATATTTGCAGGACTTTATATAATTATAATATAAAAATAATTATATTGACACGTAAAGAAATTGAATAATACAAATGGCAATAATTGGAATTCTTTACTAGTTTATTAAATTAATGAAGTAGTTCAATATAAAAAAAAAGGATGAATTGGACTAGTTCAATTTATTTTAAATTTAAATACAATGAGATTATAATCAATAAAAAGACTATAAACAATTCCAAAAAAAAAATTGGATCTATTTTCTCCTTTTTTTTAATTCGAACTAATTGAATTTTGAATTTTATCATCGAACTCCTTCGAGAGCTACTTCAAGAGCTACTTCGTTGCCACGTCAATGTCACATCAAAAGTAAAAAAATCTCATATATCTCTCCACTATCAAAAAACCTCTCAACAACTTCTTCGTGAGTCCTACTCTTTATTTTTTTACAAATATTAAAACATTAATTAGAAAAAACTTTAATTAACTAAATTTTTAATTAAAAATTGGGAAGAACCTGGCTCCGTTCTCAATTTTAAGAACCTCCCTCTCACTATAGCAGGGAGGCTCTTAAAGGGTGCCACATCTCCCATGGGAGCTCCTTCGAGCTCCCATTAGAGATGCTCTTAATATTGGATAGTGTAGGTTGATCCCATTCTGATAATCAATTGGTTGCTTCGGATGAAGTTTTAGTTTAATCAATTTAATTAAAATTTTGATTTTATTAAAATTGAACTGAATAAATTTTAAAAATTAAAATTTTAAATTAACCGAATTTAACTTTAAATTTTATTGGATTGGATTGGATTTGATACATACTAATCTATTACTCTGGTGTCCCTACCACATCATTTGTCCCCACTTCCTCTTGTCTACTATCATCCACTCTACTCTCATTTAGCAGAGTAGATTTTTTAGTGCGTAATCTTTGGTTCCCTCTTGGTCCAGATCAGGAGGACTGTTCGATCAAATTAGGAATTTATATATTAGTCTCTCTTAATGTAATCCAATGACCTTCCTGATTATGTACCAGGAGGAATTCAAAGATTACGGACAAAAGATCTATACATTTAGATATATAACAACTATAGAATTGTTTAAGTAAATAAAAGAATTCATCTCTTTTGCCTATTCATGCGACGGGACGAGATACCAAGAACACTATAGATAAACTATTAACTTTCTATTGTATTGTTTAAATAAACAATAGGATTATCTCTTCATATTATATATACATTTACAATTTACAATTTAAAATTGCTCAAATTTATCCTAATTTTTAACATAATATTTTTCTTCATGTTATACATTTATCCTTACATTGTTTACGGTATTTTATCTTTTTTAACAAAATGAAGATATATATTCATCTAAATTGTTGACTATGTCTTATTATTTTGTTTTCTTAATAATTGATTTCATTTAAAAAATATTTAAACGTAATA
>JBAMIE010000025.1:0-14620 GCA_037177295.1 Kaempferia parviflora | reverse complement strand
TATTTTTTATTTTTAAATATTTGATTTAAATTTTAATTAATATATTTTATTAAAAGTAAATATTATAAAGAATAATGATTATTTATAATTTTATGTATAAATAATACTAAAATTAATTTAGTGCCCAGGCAGTAGGCAGTCACTGCCTAGCCATCGCCTACTGCCATTTACAACATTGGTTAAAAAGTTGAGAAATTCATGTAAATAGATATGGGCACGCACCACATGTTAACAATGATGCACGTCAGATTAACATGCATCACTTTAGAACATGGTTAGCAAAGGTGGAATATTGATAAATATTTTAATTTTAGCCATAAGGATTATTGAGTCAACAATGCTATTCACATAGTAGATTCCATCACATTTGTGTGTTGATGGGAATCTTTAGAACAGAACAAAATTTATCTTGTAATAATGAGGAGCTACATAAAATTTTTTATCTTTTAATACGAATATGAGAATCCTCAGTAATTGAAACATGTGCATATGCATCTAAATCACGTGGCCATGGGGTCTTGGAATGTACTATGAAAGTGGAGGTCGTTGTAGCAAATTATAATGAATGGAAGGAGTTTTATAGTAATGATAAAATTGTTCAAATTTTAGAATTCAAGTGTTTGAAACCTCTATCTATACCCATTTAGTGACTTTTGCAATGAATGATGACAAAACAGATCTCTAGCAAGAAAATGCAAACAAGTTAATTCGAGAATAAATTAACATTTGTTGGCATTCCAACCTTTTCTTTTCAGGGCCCATTTGAAAGAATATATTCCTCTTGTTCATAAATTTTTGAATAAGATGAATAATCCTCCATGTATATCTTTTCTTCAGAATAAAATAATTAGAATTAGGTTTAGTCACTAATGTCTAAGATTTACTTTTTCAACACATTTGACACACAAGAAAAGGTGACACAGAAATTTCCCTGGGAACTGGAGACATGAAGAATCCATGAGATTCCTTCTCGTGTCCTATTATGTACTGGGGGCAAGTCCATGCAACAAAAGAGAATCTAGAGTCCATCAAACACAAGAGATACATGCACGATACATTTAGAAAGAAGTGTGCATATCAAGAGAATTGATTCAACTATAGTAATTAATTTTTATTTAAGTCAAGTATCTTTCATTTTCGGTAGAATTTAGTCTAATATCTTTTATTTTTAGTAAGAATAAATCTTTTTTATTCAGTGTTTGTTTTCTTCCTTCGTCAGGAAGGAACACTAGTAGTTATATTTAAATGACTAGAATAATGCAATAAAGATTGTGATTGAGTTTACAAAAAGAAATCAAATCCCTGAATCGAGTGGTTCCCTAATCTTACCAAGCCTCAAATTCTCACTACCACCATAAGCCGTCAAGGTCGTAAAACCAAGACGAAAGGGTCATAACCTCAAATTCTTATTGTTGAATCATGTGGAGGAAAGGTGAATTTAATACTAGAAATCAATGTTAATTGTTGCATTAGGCATATACCGTCTATCAATTGAATGATGAGGTAAGTGAACAAGGCAATCAAAGAGGCAGATATATTGTCCACTTAACCGAGCAAGAAACTGTGATTGGAGTAGGTACCAGGCTAGAAAATTCGCACATTCTCTTGATACAATGATAGTGTAGGGCGGGAGGGAGGGAAGTTGGGCATTCCTATGCTAGACATCTGGAACTCCATAGGTGTTCGTGTTAAAGGGATATTCTTGGTCTTGCTGGGACAAGATCATGATATACTATGAATTATGTATTTGCATGAGTTTTATAGTTATACGATTATATTAATTATATAAGCTATATGATTATTTCTTTCTTATTTTTAATTAGATTTATAAACAAATCTAATTTACTTTTCAATTAAATTATGTAATAATTAATTTATATTAATTAATAAATTAGATTTCTATGTATACATACACTGTATTGCAAATCAGATTTCATCTATAAATATAATGTATTAAATTAAATTAAATTAAATTCTAATCAGAATGCCTGTTTAAAGAACATTTGCATAAGAATGAAAGTCTTCGCACGTGCCATTAAAGACCATGTGTGCAAGTACTTGTTTTATGGATGCGCTGTAGTTAAAAATCATGCGTGTGCATATGCTTGTTTTATGCTTTTCACACGTGCCATTAAAGACCATGTGTGCAAGTACTTGTTTTATGGATGCGCTGTAGTTAAAAACCATGCGTGTGCATATGCTTGTTTTATGCTTGTTATGCTCTGTTACTTCTAATGGGCAAATATGCAAGTGTGTTAAATCACACATAACCGACTGTGTATTCATATATTAAACAACTTTTATCAAACCACGTAAAAAAGTTTCCAAAATTACCAAATCGCGTAAGGTAGTTTTAAAATTATAAAATTACGTACGCATTTTCTATTTTACCCCTATCAGTTGATTGATTTTTTACCGTCAAATCAATTTTGCTATGTGCCGAAACGTCGAATTTTGAACAAATCAGTCAACTGATTTACCTTTTTTATTTTTATTTATTTTATCAAAATCAATTTTAGAAAAAATCGATTGATGAATCAAACGACCTCGATTGACATGAAATTAATTTCTATATGTTCGGCTAGTTCTCCTGATTATATCCATGTCCTTAAATGTCAATTTGACCTAATATATTAAGAGTAATAATTTTTTGAACACGAATGTTCAAAAAATCATAGCTCTTAATATATTTAGTCAAATTGACGTTTAAGGACATGAATATATCGGCTGATGGACCAAATAACCTGATTGACACGAAACTAGCTCATTCATGTTTAAAAAATCACTGCTCTCAATATATTGGATCAAATTGATATTTGAGGGCATGGATATAATCAGGTGAAGTAGACGAATACATAAGAGTTAGTTTCATGTCAATCCGAGGTCATTTGGTATATCAATTGATTTTGGACAAAATCGGATCAAATGACCTTTGGATTGACATTTAACTAGTTCTTATGTTCAAAAAATCATTGCTCTCAATATATTGGGTCAAATTGATATTTGAAGACATAGATATAATTAGGAGAAATAGATGAACACATAGAACTAGTTC
The DNA here is from genome assembly GCA_037177295.1 of Kaempferia parviflora. Taxonomy (NCBI): domain Eukaryota; kingdom Viridiplantae; phylum Streptophyta; class Magnoliopsida; order Zingiberales; family Zingiberaceae; genus Kaempferia; species Kaempferia parviflora. The sequence continues at coordinate 11,565 of JBAMIE010000025.1, read as the reverse complement.
ATGTCAATCCTAGGTCATTTGTCAAATTAAGGCAAAATCGGCTGATGAACCAAATGACATCGGATTGACACGAAACTAGTTCTTATGTGTTCGTCTACCTCTCCTGATTATATTCATGCCCTCAAAGGTCAATTTTACTTAATATATTGAGATCAATGATTTTTTGAACAAGAATTGAATTTTTCAAACATATCCATGTTCAAAAAATCACCGCTCGCAATATATTGAGTCAAATTGATATTTGAGGGCATTGATAATCAGGAGAAGTAGACGAACACATAGGAGCTAGTTTTATGTTAATCCGAGGTTATTTGATCCATTAGCCGATTTTGTTCAAATTATGAAAATAGTTCCTATGTGTTTGTCTATCTCTCCTGATTATATCTATGCCCTCAATTTGACATAATATACTAGAACAGTGATTTTTTAAACATGAATTGAATTTTTAAATCACATTCGTGTTCAAATAATCACTGCTCTAAATATATTTGGTCAAATTGATATTTGAGGGCATGAATATAATTAGGAGAAGTAGACAAATACATAAGAGCTAGTTTCATATCAATCCGAGGTCATTTAGTCCGCCTATTTTGGACGAAACACGCTGATGGACCAAATGACCTCAAATTGACTTGCAACTAGTTCTTATGTTCAAAAAATCACTGCTCTCAATGTTTTAGTCAAATTAATATTTGAGGGGGGGGGTATGGATATAATCAGGAGAGGTAGAGGAACACATAGGAACTAGTTTCGTATCAATCCGAAGTCATTTGGTCTATCTATCTATTTTGTGTAAAAAATAGACCAAATGACCTCGGATTTATATGAAACTAGCTCCTATATGTTCGTCTATCTCTCCTGATTATATCTCTGTCCTCAAATGCCAATTTGACCCAATATATTGCAAGTAGTGATTTTTTTGAATATGAATGTGTTTGAAAAATTTAATTCGTGTTCAAAAAATCATTGCTCTCAATATATTGGTTCAAATTGATATTTGAGGGCATGGATATAATCAGGAGAGGTAGACGAACACATAGGAACTAGTTTTGTATCAATCCGATGTCATTTGGTCCAAACACATTCAAATTAACGTTTGATGACATGCATATAATCAGGAGAGATAGACGAACATATAAGAGCTAATTTCGTCCAATTTTTTTATCCAAAATAGGGTGATGGACCAAATAACCTCGGATTGATACGAAATTAGTTCCTATGTGTTTGTCTACCTCTCTTGATTATATGCATGTACTTAAACGTCAATTTGACTTAATATATTGAGAGCAATGATTTTTTAAACACAAATGTGATTGACATTTGAGGGCATGGATATAACCAGCCAAACTAGTCGAACACATAGGAACTAGTTTCATTTCAATCCAAGGTTGTTTGATCGATCAACCGATTTTGGCTAAATTCGATTTTAATAAAAAAATAAAAAAAGGCAAATCAATCAATTGATTTTAAAAGACTGTTTTGTTCAAAATTTCGACGTTTCGGCACATTGCAAAATCAATTCGACTTATAAAGAAATCAGTCGTTTGATAGGGGTAAAATGGAAAATGGGTACGTGATTTGGTAATTTTGGTATTAGCTTACACGATTTGGTAATTTCGGAAACCTACCTACGTGGTTCGATAAAATACTGTATATTTAATAAATTTTTTATTAAACTATTTTAAATTTTGATAGGGTAATTGCAAAATCAAATTAAATTAAATTTTTAATATTAATTTATGTATCAAATAAAAAATTAATTGGAAATTATTATCTAATCGGTAATTATATTAAAATTAAAATTGAATATTATTTTTAAATTTATTAATGCATTGAGATCGCTTTTGATATATAAATATAATTAATTTTATTAAAATAAATTTGTTATGTAATTATACTCAAATTAAATGAAAGTTCAATAAATTTTGTTATTAATTTAAATCATATTATATTGTAAACAATGTATTAAATTAAAATTCATTACAATATAAGTTATTACTTGAATAATTTTTTAGTGTAGAAATTAATCTTGTTATTACTGTCTTTATGGTAATTTTTATCATGAAATGTATAGGATTTCATACATTGACTATATTTACTTTATCTAGTGTTCTAAATGGCGGCGACCTAGGCAGGAGGCGTGCATCAACCACTCCTTTGCCTAAAATGTTGCTTTAGGCAGTAACTCACCTCCTTCCGCCACCACCAAGCTTGGAACTACCCTCGCTCCCCCCGGCCGCCATTTTGGCACCACGACATGTCTGGACGTGTCGTCTAGGCTCTACGATGTGTTGCGCAAACCTTGACGTGTCGTTCAAGCCCAAAAGCGTCGCTCGACAATGGGCCTGAATGCATCACCCGGGCTCGACGATGGATCCAGAGGTGTTGCTCGGGCTTGGTGACGCGTCTGAACTCATCGCGCGTTCTCGACGGGCCAACTTGTCGACGATTGAAATAGGGTACGCGGGTAAATTGTAAGTTAGGGCTTAATTAAATAATTTTAATCAACTCCGAACTATGATTAAGATAATTTAAATAGACTTAATTAAAATCTAATAAAATTATTCCATTAATATAATATATATATATATATATATATATATTTTATTTTTAAATATTTAAATTTAAATTTAAATTTTTATTAATATATTTATTTTATTGAAAGTAAATATTATAAAGAATAATGATTATTTATAATATTATGTAAAAAAAAGTGGTAAAAAATTGTAATCGTCTAAGCACAGTTGTAAGCATCGCCTAGGCGGCCGAGGCATCGCCTAGGAATTCGAGGCAGTAGGTGGTCACTGAGTGTCCCCGCCACCCCCTACTGTCTAGCACCATTTACAACACACTTTATCCCGTGCAAGGATTATGTGTTATTCATATTTATTCTCAATTTAAACGCTTAATGGTAATTGGCTTTTGAGATGTTGGTCAAGTATCTTATTGAAGTCATCTGATAGTAAGGTTGCACACACAATCTATGAGAGGATAATGATGGTATATCTATTAGGAATTAGTATCAACAAACTCGATATAGGGGTTGTTAGATCAATGAAGCTTATGATTATTGAGACATGTGAGCCTAACTAGAATTGATTTTGATGGAGCTTCACCATTTTCTCGATTTTCTTAATATAGTTCTGATGCACTATGGTGTAATCCATCTTATAATGTTATGAGACCTGTGCACTTGTATCTTGTGTTGTGCCTCTTGTTATAGTATTACTAGTTGAAGTCCAATTCTAAATAATAAACTGAGATATATAGATAATTATAGATAGATATGAGAAGAAGTCAATTTTAGTACCAAATATCTTAGGAGAATTATTTATATTGGTCTTGAAAAACTATAATGTTAAATTTCATGAGGATGTCGCTAGAATTGATGCTCTAATCAATGCAATACACTCCCAAATGTTAATGCATTTTTTTAATTGTGATAAACTAATATTTGGAAGTATATGTTCCAAAATCGTATTGACACTGAATAATATCATACTGAATAATTTTCTTATCAAAGATTAAAACTGACATTACTTGAGATTTAAATACTAAGACTAATTGTTGGTACATAGAAGATAATGGCATAATGTTGTCTTGTGCAACATGTGAACTAAATGGTTGTTCGAACGTATCCTAACATTGATTTGGTAAAATTGGTTAAGCGATAATGAACACTAGCTTGAGTTAACTTCATCTTCCATCTTTCTACCCTTGATCAATAGCTTGAGTTAACTTCAAATGTAGAGTATGATGGAACATGTTGGATTAGTACAAAAGGTTCACACCAAGCCGTTGATACGAATGGTACACTAGATTTACATGCAATTGTGTGTTGATTATATTGGTGTTTTTAGACATGAATTTTTCCATCTGAAATTCTTTATATGGCGCTTAGAGACTTTGAGATTCGTGGAAATTTGATGACACTAGCAAGTTCATTGCACTTCCCCTAGAGAAGAGTGAAATATTCCTACATTGAGCAACCACCTTGTTTTACATAAAAAAAAAAATTCAAAATCTGATGTATGCACGAGATGTCACCGATAAAGCTATTGTTGATTTCATACTATTGAGAAGGCATGTAAAGATTGAAATATCTAACTTTAGCATACTAAGTTAGTTGTATCTTTCACATCCTAAGGAGAAAATGTGAAATGGTTGTCTTTTCCATAAGAATCATAAATAACTTCAAATGGCCAAACCTAGACGAGACAATTGAAACCAAGGAGGATTTTAAAATACTAATGGATTCAGGGTCCTCGGAGAGAAAGATGCAATCAATAGGATAGAATTTATGGTTGAATTTTACATGGGAATTTAAATTTTTTATTGTAATAGGAAAACCATGAAGGATTTTGTTCGTACGAAACTGCAAGTGCACGGTTGTCGTCAAGTAATAAAAGATTATCTGAATTGTGTTGTTGATTACCATCTATGTACAAAATATGCTATCTAGACAAAATCGTGATAAAGAAGCAGCTATAATGATAAATTAAATTAACTGAGAAAACTTGATAGCAAGGATTTTAATACCGTGCCGTGCTACCCGGCATGTACGATATTTACCGTTCCGGTGGCGGACCAAAATGGGCACCCGTCGCACGAAGATTTTGCCGTCACGTGTGGGCGTCCATGGCGGCACCAGTACCTTCGCCGGACGCTTCGGCGTCACGCGACGCTTCCCGCCGTCCGAGGCGTCGCGGGGACACTTCCGGTAGCGCCAAAAGTTGACGGAACCGTCGCTGGAAGCGTCCCTTCGTGTGTGCACGGTATAAAATTAAAATTATTATTTATTTAATTTAAACAATTCCCAACTAAGATTGTGATATTTCGAAGAGGTTTTCATAAACCCTAATTAAATTATCCTAATAAAATATTTAAAATTTTAAAAATATATATTAAGTTTATTAATTGATATTCTAAAATTGTTTTTACCTTTTAAATTTCATTTTAAAATTCTAAAAAATTTAACTTTTTTTAATAAATTAAATTTATATTCTGATAATTTATTTTTTATTATATTATATTTTTTTTTACTGTTCTTAATATTTAATTGATATTCTTATTTTTTTTACTATTTTAAATATATATTATTTAAATTAATAATTAATTGAATGAATAAATAGTTAATTTATATAATTATATATAAAATAGCTATTAATTTTTATAATTATGATTATTTAATTTGAGCGTTAGAGAATTATAGAGTTGACTTAAGCTGCTTCCATCTAATTCACACCACTCTTTTTGATATTATTAAGGTAATATATTATGATGTATCAATTTTAATTTGAGTTATTGATAGATCAATTTTCTTTAAAAAAAATTATATTTAATTATTTTTCTAATAATATTAAGTTGTTCAATAATGGAGAACTTATATAAAATCAATATACAACTTATGTTTAAATTATATACAATAAATATATTTATCTAATAATTACTATATATAAATAAAAAATACCAAAAAATACCAAACATACCGAAACCGTATCGTTCCGGTGTAGAACCGAAACCTTGGCACGAGATTTTAAACCTTGCTTGATAGTCGGAAACCAAGTCTTATAAATTCCAATATCAACAATGTAGTTATGATTTCCTCTCTTACAATGTTGGTTTACCCTTGAAGGTGAATTATTCTTAGGTAATAGATATTTCCTCTCAAAATATAATGATGTGTTTATTCTAAAGCAACTCCTATTCTCATGCTAATTGAATCAGATTAAACCCTTTAAAATCTTTATAATCAATGTTACCCTCGAGAGAATTTGAACTATTTTCTTGATAAAAAACTCGAGTTCAATTTTATAGTTCCGAGACTATGGTTTAACTTTCAATTCATCCCTTAATTTCTATGTCTTGCAACTCTTGAGCACACTAAAATTGAATCAAAGACTACCATAACATTAACAAGAGAAGGAAATCAAACTTCAATTTCATTATGTTATCAGGCAAATGCCTCATCCTAAAATAAAAAAAACTACTCCATAACGTCGAAGATGCAATCCATTGAAATCAATAATAGCATTGAAAAACTCAATTATTGATGATTGTTGATGTCTATGGAAGATCTCCCTAGTGTTCTTTGATGCTTCAATGTCTTGGATGCAACCTCCTCTTTGATCTCCTATCACGAGATGTCCCCAAACCACCGCCCTTTGTTTCTTTTTACATCTCATTAATCCTTACAAAATTTCCTAAATAAAAGGGTGGCACAAATCATTAATCTTTGCTTCGGTCGTGGAATGTTCCATGGACTAGTTATGGATCGTTCTACCTTGATTCTCCGCTTTACTCAGTAGTGTCCACGAGTTGGCTGTTGATCTTGTTGCATGTTCTAGGTTACGCTCCACTGGCTGATTTGATTTCCTAGATGATCCATGATTGTGGAACTCTCCACGGGCTGGCCGAGGATCATTTTGCCATGTGTTTCCTCAGATTTGGTATCTCCAAGCATGGTCCAATGTCAAGATCTCACCTTTCTGTCAATACAAAATGCAAACGGTAGTTATTCAAACTAAAAAAATAAAATGAATGCAAATGCAAGAAGTTTACAATAAAAAAAAAATATACTCATGTAATACAACAAATGTGTGCTAAATAAGATCAAAAATATATGCATAATTCACATGCATCAAATTCCCGAAACTTAAATATTTTCTTTTCCTCTAGCAAAATTTATATAGATAAAAACTAATGCGTGTGAGTGAAACTCATTATGGAAAACTCATCTTAACCTATCACGTAGTGTTATTCAATGAGCATAAGCTTCCGGATTATTTCACTGTGGGTTAACTTTAAAATTTTTCTGTGCTCAAGTGTATTGACGCTAAGGCATCGGATGTCAATCCAAGCAATTTCTTCATTCCATTGTGTTTTCTAAATTTTCAACGTAAGAGGCACATTACTCGCAATTTTTATGGCCAAAAATTTTTGGCCATAAAAATTGGTATCAGAGCATAATCGAATTCTAGGACTTGTTTATGAACTTAAGGAAACTTGATTACTTAGATTTGGTTTTACAACCTCGAACTATAGTAACAGGAGATCAAATAAAACATACTTGCTATATTAGAAGTAAACGTTTTACTCATAACTTACACTCAGATACTTTTCATCTTAATTCTCTAACAGATTTGGTACTTAGTATTGGACTTACACTAGAAGAACAAAATACTTCTGTAATTTCCAAATTAGACCAACTTTCAAAACAAATAGAACAACATAACAGGATAGTAGCAGAAGTACTTAGAAATCTGGACTACTTAAAACAAACACAAGAGTTAATAAAACAAATTATCCAGACAAAGAAAGACTCATTAACATTAATTCAGTCTTCAACTCCAGAAGCTGAAACCAAAGCTCTTCTCCTACAATCAAAAGAATTAATTGTTATTAACAAAACACAACTTTATGAAAAATTAGAAGCCATACATCACATACTTGAAGATTTAAAACTTAAACGATCAAAATTAGATTCGAAAATACACATTATGAAGAAGCTTTAGACTATACAAAACAATTTTCTACTAAAGAAGAAGGTTATCTTAATTGTCAAGATATAACGGAAAAAAACGATCAACTTCAAATACAACAAAATAACACTATTATAGCCTTACTTACATCTTTACATTATCGAACTTCTTTATTAGAAAATACAATACTTACTTTAGAACAAAATTTACTTGGAAAATTACAAGGAACAGAATGGAAGGAAACTCTTACTAAGTTAAATAGAGATTTAAGTCAATTATCTTTAGGAAAATAGGTACCAAGAACACCACCAAATACTTCAAAATTTTTAACTTATGCAAAATCCAATGAGTCTAACAAAAACTGAACCTTTTTCTGGATCTTCACAAACTACTAGAAATATGGAAACTAATACTACTTCTTGGTTAGATCATTTACTTACTAGACGAAATAGTACGTCAAATATTATAGCTCATAGACTAGAAGAAGTCATAGATGTTGATAAAGATTTAAATATCTTTTCTAATGAACAACTAAATACGTTAAATCCAAAAAAATTATATACAAAAGGATTTTTAAACTTTTCTACAGCAGTCTATAGACATCATAGACAGGAATCTCTTCATCTTCCTGATGGAGGAGAACTTAAACTTACCCTTATGTTTGAAGAAGCTGCAAAAACATTACTTCAAAGAAAACAAAATTATATTCACTTAGGATTAATTGTTTTTGGGTTAAGAGGACTTACCAGAACCAGATTAGGAGGAAAAGTCTTACTGGTCCTTTATGATTGACGCTTCTCTGATAAAGAGAAAGCAATCATAGGATTAATTGAAGTAGACATGAATAACAACTTAGGTATTACTTACCTTTGTCCTAATTTTAATATCACTCTCCGTGATTTTGTTAAACATATAAAGATACAAATCCAAGCAAAAGGGTATGGACATTTTCAAGGAGACAATCTTCAACTGGATATTATTTTTCTAGGGAAAACTATGAACCATATTCATAATCATTTTAAAATTACTCTTATAGATATGATTGAAGCACTTACAACAAAAGACATTCATTTCTTGAAACCACGGGAATATACTTCAGATATGTTAGCAGATTAGAATGGACAATAAACTTAGATAATCAAGATATTACTTTAAAACCAACTACATCTCTTATGTATAAAGATCGAAATCAAAATTTATCTGTTAGATTTTCAGGTTATCAACCTTCAACCTCTCAACAAGAATTATCTGAAGAACACACTCCTACTCAGGTGAATTTTATGTTACAACAAAGTACTACTCCTAGAAATTTACTGTTATATTTTGGACAAAAACACTTAGCCTTAGTACATCATTTTAATTTAAGTCAAACAGCTGAACAGTACAATTTAATGTACACAAGTCAACAACCTTTTAGTTTTTTTGATGACTTAGATGAGTATGTCTATCTACCTTCTGATATAGCTAGACATTTAAATGAACAAGATTTACAGGAGTTAGAACACTATGACCATGAACATCAAAAACTACCTAAAACTTGACATTATATTTTGATGAAGATAAAAACATTATTGCTCAGAATAATGATGATCATGTTTCTTTACCGTTATTAGGTAATAACTTTATGAATCCAGGAGAATCCTCAACCTCCGCCTCTAATACTTCTAGACCTACAGCACCTTTTGTCTCATTTCCTGAAAGTACAATGGGTATTATGGATTATGGACATGGGCATCCTCCTAGACACAGAATTGCCCCATATACCAATAACAATCCTTTAGTTCGTACTATAGGAAAAAGAAACCACCAGAAATGACTTTCTTTGGAAAGGATGCAGCACTTCTCAATATCACTAAATGTGATCCTCAACTTTATGATACTTATCTGGAACAATGGATAGTCTCTGTAAAAAGAGATTACCAAGCTAAACATGAAATGTACATAGAAACAGGTGAAGCAATGATACGTATAGGAGAGAATTATTTAGGAGATGTTGCCAGAGCAGCATGAGAAGATTTTAAATGTAACTTTCCTGATGAAGTAAATCGTATAGCCTCCCAACGAAATAATATTCTTAATTTTTGTTATGCAATTCATAGGCTCCTCACTGCCTGAGATGCTAACACTAGTTTAGATATTAGACAAAAAGAAGCCATGAGAGACTTAGAACAACTCCAACTGTTTAGTTGGAATTACATTAAACCTTTTTGTAATGATTTCCTAGCACTCACTGCTATTTCAGGAAATTATTGCAACACAGCTTTAGGAGAACGCCTATTTAGCAAACTTCCAGGAGACTTAGGAAAAGAAATTCACAAAACCTGGTCAGACTTAAGAATGCCTGCTCTTTATGACAACATAGGAGTGAGAATACAACATATACTTGCCACTTTAAAAGAAAAATGTACTTACATAGATATACAGAAACAATTAAAATATCAACAATATGGTTTCTGTAGTCAAATATATACTCCACAACAATATGGAACTAATCAAACCCAAAGAACTCCTAGAAGATCACGGAAAGCTTGGCAACCCCGGCTGACAGCTAAACCTGTCAAGAAACCAAAAAGAACATATTATGTTAGAAAAGCAAAGAAAAGAGACCATATTTAAACAAAGAAAAACATGTTCGTAAGTTTAAACCAAAGAAAACATATGCTAACACCATTACTTGCTTTGCATGCAATGAACCAGGACATTTATCTTCTGCTTGCCCTAATAGGAAAAATAGTAGAGAAGCCCAAGTGCTTAGTTGTACTAACTTAGATTTAATAGAAGTTCATTCCGATGTCTCAGACACTTCCTCTATTTATTCAATAATCTCAGTTACTAATTATGAAAAAGAAGTTTCTACTTCTGATTATACACTTATCAACTCCATTTTATCACCTTCTGCACTTTATCCTTCTTTCCTTGAAACAAAAACACAACTTGATAATTTCAACTTGATGTTTTATCAGTTAATTCCTCAGTCTATTTCTAATCTACCACAAGAAGCTAGGACTTGCCTTCATGATTGGAATCTCAAAGGAACGGATAACATCCCTTGTTTTGTTTGCCAATATTATCCTTCTATTTTAAAACGAGCCACTTGTAAACTTTGTAAAAAAAAATGTTGTAATCTGTGTATGAAAAACTTATTCCAAATTACTATTCCCCCAATTCATACTATACGAGGAACTACTCGTAATACCTTACTGGAAACTAGGGTTTATATTCTTGAAACAAGTCTTAACTTCTTAGAACAAGAACTTATGGTCTTCAAAGATACATCCTCGTCAAAAGGTAAACATCCTCTTATTTTTAAAGAATCGCAAGATGACAATGACACTAACATGGTGTTTATAAAAACCCCTAGTATGTGTAACACTGGTCATACAGTGGAGATATTAGAGTTCAATGTTTATTAAATATTCATGGACATGAATTAATAGTTCATACGTTTCTGGATAGCGGAGCTACCAACTCCACTATTGATGAAACTTTACTTCTCTCTTTTTTACCTACTACTCTAATTAAACATACTAATACGCCTTTACTTAGCACACAGTTTGATGGTCAACAATTAGCTAGTTCCAAGTTTGTTAAAAATGTTCAACTTCGTTTTTATACAAATTGTGGTATTTACCCTTAATCAATTATGGGTTCGGCCAATGCCTCATAAATCTATTCCTTTTATTCTTGGCCTTAATTTTCTTGTTTCCCCTGAACGAGCCTTCTTACTTACTAAGGACTATGCTATCTTTCTAGCCTCCCCGGTTATCTCTCCTATTCTTTCTGAATATCCATCCGAGGTTTTCGCTGGGAAGCGTGGTGGCACCCCTCCAGTGGTGGCTTGGAATCCCACTTCTGACTGTAATTCCACTCCTGAGTCTAAATGTTCTTGTCCAAAGTCTAAATCCAGTACCACTTCTGACTTTAATACTTCTTGTCCAAAGTCTAAATCCAGTATACCTATGCAGCCGGAAAACTGATCTTACTTGGTGCTCCTAGCCCCCTATCCAAAGAAGACTTAGTGGACTTAGAAGAACCATTTTATAATCTTAATAATAGGGAGACAGATAATTATTTTCATGATTAT
>JBAMIE010000023.1:57634-82606 GCA_037177295.1 Kaempferia parviflora | reverse complement strand
ACGGGACTCAAGCTTCTTTCTTGTTGAAACCCTACTTTCTATCATGTGATGGCCGAGACGTCGTTATCACTCGTACCTTGACTTCCAGATCCTTCCTTTGTTGTATGATAAGCACAACCGTGTTTACAGCACTGGATGCTCCATTTCTCCTTGCCTATGAGCTCTTGTCTTAAAAGACGAATACGAGTTAGCAGGGCAGTCCCCATCTTGTTGAATGGACATCTGAGATGAGAACGAAATGAGTGCCCTTTCTCTTGTACACGTGAAGGCGTCATTATCACTCGGCCCATAGGGAAAGATCTTTCGTAGTGTTTTTTTGAATATTCACGACCTCTTTCTCTCTAGCAAGAGTGAAAAAAGACCGGGTTTCGTACTTGATTTCCAATTAATCGGACGACGTGCTCATCTTTGTCTTTTCTTTTCACTCTCCGGAAGGGTAAGGATAGTTACGAATCTTTAGCAAACCATAAGCCGAATCCGCTCAGTCGAATATCTCCCGTCTCTACTGGAAAAGCAATGCAATGAACATAAGCATATGTTGCTGTTCGGAAAGGTACTTCTTAATTAAGAGTGTTTTGTACGGCACTGAGTTCTTATATAAGGGGGTCCCAGCCTTATGCCGGCCTCCTTTTGGGATCCGGGGACAGTTTTTGCTTTAGGACAGGCTTTGTGGCTTTATCGGGTCGGTGGGGGGATAAGTAGTGTGTGATCGCATTGCCGCGAGGCTCACGTTCTTCACAGAACATTGGTTGGCACACTGAGGTGTACGCCTTTGTCCATTCTAGTTCTCTCCTCCGGAGGAACACTAGCAACTTTGCCCTTGGATCGCACTGGGTTCCCGAGTGATCAGCCTTATTCCTTTTACTTGCCCGTGAAATAGTATTCCGAGTTCTGGAGACAAAACCTGAAACAATTTCTTTAGTTCGCGAAAGTGCCTCTTAAAGAATCCCATTAAGCAGCTCTTAATTCAATTCGTGAATGGAAAGAGATTCAATTCAGTTCTTTCTTAGGGGAGTCTCCTTAGCTTTGATATGAATGGCATTGCTAAACAACGTCGTGAACAACGTTCAACGACCTATTCTATGATGTGGTCTAGAACGCACCTAAAACATATACGAAAATGCGCTAGAACGGGTGCTCGCATGTGCGATAACCAGAGAGAGTTTTCAAGTTCCTTTCATTTCAGCACGCAGAGGAAATGCTTAAGCGCTCTTTTCAAGCCCCTTCTGGACGAAGTTCAATCCTCTTTTTCAAGCTCTTTTCTGGAACATGAATAAAATGCTTGAGTCAAAGTTGGTCTTTTGAAGCCTTTTAATAATGTTTTTTTAGACCGCCCTTCGGAGAGAGATAAAATATATTTAATATTACCTTAACAACGCTTTTTATTTAAAAAACGAAAACTGGTAAAAACACTCAAACTGGCTTTCGAGTTTTGCTTGGAAAGTTAAATCAGAAGTGAACCTTTACAGTCGAGACGTCGACGTCGCTTTCTTTGCTCGTTCCTTTCCTTCCTTCCTGAGTCCGAAAACGAAAAGCTTTCGAGTTTATAAGTGATTTCCCCTCATATGGACTTCGGACTTGCAACAACTGAGCTACAGAGGGCACAAACAAGAGTCTCTTATCTTCAGAATTGTATATAGAGAATAGATCTTCAATTAGAATGAGATGGTATATAATTCAGTATATAATGAATTGATGAGATCATTCCTCGACCTAAAGGGAAGAGTTCATGGCATTCAAATATTCGACTGCTGCGGAGTCAAAATTGCCATGTTAGACTCTTGCGGAGCACCAGTTGCTGCTGAGGCAAATGAAAAAAGAAAATGAGTCAACTGCTTGAATCTCTCTTTTAGTAGTCAAGTGAATGGAAGGCCCCGTCGGAAAGTAGTCAATTGCCCCGTCTGATAGTCGTTCATGGCTTTGGGGCCAGAGCAGCAGTCGTGAATGGCTATAGATTCCGAAACCATTACGACAGATCTACCGTCCCTTGATTTATTTTACTCGTCTACTATACCTCCTGGATCCGAAAACAGAGCCAATCACTCTAACGAATAGAAAAGAATATGTTCTCTTTTGCTTCTTTCATAAGGTAGTCAACTTCCTTTCACTGGGTAAGCAAGTTTGATCGATATTCTTAGCTGAGGATCACCCTCATCGACTGGGGTCGATCTATTTAAAGTCTGCTCACTGAACTTGTCCCTCGGGTGGGAAAAAAGAAGCGCTCTAGCTCTCAATTGTTGTACAGGAATGAGATTTGCTCGGCCAACGGGATCAAAGATGCTCTTCTTTCGCCAAGTCCATAAGTACCCTAAGGCATATAAAAATAGGAGGGACCACACCAGATTTCATGCAACTGTGCCTTATCCTTAAGGTTTTCCTTTTCCCGAAGGGGATTTTTTATAGGTCTTAGGTTCGTTCTGAGGTCAGAGTCCTGACAGCGGCAAATGGCTTCAAACTTTCTATGTTGAAGGCCCGAGGTAACGACGGGGGGTTCTCCCTTCCAGAAAGAGTAGTGGCACAAACTAAACAGCGATGACAAGTCCAGTCATAATGAGAATAAGAAGGCATTCGACCACAAGCCGACTGTCTTATTTGAACTTCCTTTTCTTTCCTTCTTTTATAGGCATTTATCGAGGTTGAGTTCTACACGTCGCTCCCCCAACTTACTTATATTAGGGTCACTCGGCCCTTCACATTTTCTTTGAAGGAGTGGCTCTTTATCTAAGAACGATTCTTCTCGTATAGAAAGAAAGGCTTTTTCACAACGGAGAAAAGAACTGTATGCAGAACTTGGTACAAGCTAATATCTATGTGAATCTGATCAACAAAGAAAAAGCTAACAAAGATCTTTCTAGTGAGTGAACCTTAGGTAAGGTGCACGAACGGCTAGCTCTTTACAGTGGGAGGGAAGGAACGAAAGATTGATTGATCTGCTGCTCGATCGGAGATAGTTGGGAAGCGCTGGTAACCGAACTCTTTCGCGAAAGGGATTCAGCCGCCGAGTCTGTGTCTGTTATGAGAGCAGTGGCTAATAGAACTGATGCGCCTCAGAAAGCAGCGTCCTTCTCAATCAATGCCCGGGCATCCCATACATAACCACCGAACAACCATTCCCTGTACTGAGTTCTCTCAGGTGCCAACTCTTTTTTTCCGTAATAATCTAAAAAGGTTCATGACCATCGATCGGTCGGAAGGTTAAGAGTGAGATATATTATTTATGTTCAAAGTCAGGCGCTTCCTTGTATCCCGCTTGGCAGTACATAAGGGGAAAGACGAGAATAGACCTGCTCTTTTGGTTTTTTTCTTTGGCTATGGTTGCCTTGACCAGAGGGTTCCAAACCTGTTGCTTTCGGGCCAGGCGTCTTTCTAACCCGCTCACCTGTACCGCCTCCTCACCCAGCTCTATGAATAAGCCTCTCGTTTAGTGAAAGGAGAGCTCTATGACTGGCAAGAATTAGCGGATCACAGAAGATCTCTTCCCATGACCCCTGCGGAGAAAACCTTTCTTTGAGCTATGCGCAGGATCAATCCGCTTTCAAAGTCGAGGCAAAAGTGGGTTGGTTCCAACAAAACCACAAAAGGATGTCACAAGAGCAGCTGCGGCTAGGAATTAGAAGGGTCGGGTAGTCTCAGTAGTGGAGAATACTCCCATGATATGTGGTTCCGTCAGGCGGGACTCCCACATTAGCGAAGAGAGCTCTCACAGGCCTTGGAGGACCGAGAACCCATACGCAGAGGAAGATCTATGACTTGCCCTGGTTCTCTTTGAGAAATCCTTTGAAAGAAGATGGGCTTAGTTAGTGCAAAGAGAGCTATTTTTAACCATGAATCTAGGCATCTTTCCAGTTAAAAGAATAGATTTTCCAATCTTGCTGCAGTCGCAGTGTACCTAGTGTGTTTTCAGTCCCGCTTTAAGCTGCAGTAAGAGTGCAGAGGGGCTTTAGTTCATTAGTCCTAATCTAATGTATTTCGAATGCTAAGGTGGCTCGTACGTAGAGGGTACGAAGCTCTGATGAGGTTCCTCCATGGCATGGATAAGACGAAGCTGAGGGTCCCGAGGTTAGCGTTCAAAACTATCTAAAGAAAGGACTCAAATTCCTTGCTTTACTAGCGAGCTAACGTTATTACTATATAGGAATGTGGTAGGCGCTTTCAGGCAGGGGTAGGGGTGCGTGCTAAGTGCTTATATGTCGTTGGATATTCGGTTTGGTATAGGTAATTGGTTCTCTTAATGGGTTTTATCCATAGTGTTTCATATAGTGATGGTTATAGATGACAAGCAAGACAGTTTTCAAGCATCCGGGTAAGATATTCAGTTATCAAAGAGTTTGAGTCTCCCTAGGGAGAGTTCATTCCTTCCTTATATACAACTTCCTTAAAGGAAAGGTAAGCCCCTACAAGCAAGCAAGCATATCTTTTTTTCCACTTTATAGCGGTTGGATTACTTGAGTGTAAAAAGGTTTATCCCTGGGATTATAGACTAGACCTATTATACACTAGTGGGCAAGCAGGCTCAGGCTCTAGGGCCACAGATCATTAGGTTCAGTCCCTGGTGATCGAACCATTACTCTAAGGTGACTCTGTCCCTCTTTCTTACGATACAGTTCATTCCGTCCCTTGACACCATTATCAAGTTGGAGTCTTTACCAAGTTAAGCTCCTTCTCTTCTCGGGTTCGGGGGTCTCTGCTGTATAGGAGTCATTTGTGCTCTCTTGGATCCAGAAAACGTAAGTCACTTTATGGCTCCTTCGGGGGAAAATTGTGAAAAAGAAGGCACATCTTCTACCGTTTGGGAATTGTATGCAATATCTAAACTTATCTGAGGATAAAGAAGGAGATTCCGCCCCCGAACCATCCACCGACCGAACCCCGGGGCACCTGCCGCATGGAGGGGGGGCTCCTAGTCAACCCGCCGAGGTCAGGGAACCGGAAGCACCAACTGTACATGACTTACGAAGTCAAATAAAATCCGTTGTACGGGGTCGTCAAAAGCGAAAGACATCAATGGAACAAATACAATAGCAGAGTCCTAGCAAGGTCAAAATGATGAGAATCGAAAAGAGAAAATTTTGGAACGATGAGATGATAACGTGCGATGATTCATGGTTTTTTTATAGGATCGCAATTTCCTGCAAAGTCCTTGCCAGTAGTGATATCCTAATTCGGCTACCTCTCCCACTCGCAGACATAAGAAACTATTGCCAAGGGAGACCGGGGACCGCTATGCCCCATCACCTACAAAAGGATCAGTTACCGGAGTGCTTAGCTTCTCGGGGCCCTCTGCGTCAGAGCAACCCCGCCGGGGCGATCCAGTAACCCGGTGAATTTGTTGAACGAAATACCTTACTCAAATCTTTCTCGTTGAAAGATTGGGCTCGCAATAAAGCTAGGTCCTGATCGATAACCATAATCTTTCCTAGGAACAGCTTCTACGACGATAGATAGGGTCCTGTCATCATGGGGAGTGGATGGGGTTGGATGAAGCAATATCCGGGATCCGCGGGCATCAATACATCGATTCTACCACTGCTTTTGGTGCTTCTATCGCCATTTTATGACCATCGACGATGGTTTGTTTTGGTTGTTTTGTTTTGATCGGGGTCGTTTATCGAGCATTACAGTGATCTCTGGCGGCCATATAATGGCCTCATGGGAGAATATATAACCCCTTCATGCTATGAAGTAAAAGCGGAGAGAACCCTTAATCTGATGGCTTGCACGCCTGTGCTTTTTCCCCTCGTCATGCTGATAGTCGATGAGGCTCTTGAAAAAGTTCCCGGCTAAGTTATAAGCAAAACGCCTGCCATCCCGCCGCAGGTCTCTTTTATGCTCTTGTTCCTCAAAGCATATCATTTCCATTCCACTCAATTCCTCTACCCTATCCTTTCAGTCGAGTTACTACGTTCCTTGTAATGGTTTTCCTGGACTTCCCTTCCTAATAAGAGTTTCTATGTTACCGTGAGTCCGTATCTATTTAGTAGAATTTAAGCCTATCCTGTACTGTAGTACTCTCTCTTAGGTCGATATCCAGTAGCTCCAGTAGCAGCAGAGGGAGAAGTTGACCCGGAGCAATTGAATCTTTTGGTTAAACAGTAGATCCAGCTTATGACTATATTATATATACGATGCTCAGATAATTCAGGTTCAGATCCGGTTCCGGTATCAGAGCATTCAAGGGGAAGTGGCAGGTGGTTCGAATCCACCGAGGGCTATGGCATAAGTTCGAGGAAAGGTGGAGAAAGGGTACTTTGCCAATGACTGAGGAAGGTCGTCCGCTATGTCTTACCGATTCTCCGAAGACCATACCTTAGTGCCAAAATGCGTCTTGAGTTTTTCTGTTCGAATCTCGATTCGATTAGGTTGGTCAGTGTCTTTGTTAGGTCAAGGGGCGGTTGCTTTCTCTTGCCTTCCTAGTTTTTTCTGGTAGATGACAGGCGAGGCCCACTCTGAGTTGTCGTGTTTTTATCATTCATTCATATAGTGGAGGAAGAACTGTACCGGTCGCTCCTCTGTGTAAGGAGGGTCAAGTTCGAGCTCTGCATCATTCCATTTACCCCAGGCAGCTCGGGTAGGCTTCACTTCGTTATTTCAATTCGAAGATGTATATGAAACAATCTCTAGGTTCACCTTTTCTATTCCCATAGGTTGAAAGGGTGAAATCCAAACATCTTTTGTATGAAATAGTGCACCCCCGTTCCTACCAGCTAAAGCACTCTACTCATTCAAAACTCATGATTCATTTCTTGCCGATTGAATAAGACACCTGAAAGATGCACCCCAGAGAATAGCCTAGAGATTCAGTCCCGAGTAACATAGTGAAAGGTGGGTGCCACTTGTCTTTCTTTCGCGTAGATGGCACTAGTCTTTCTATATTGATTTTTTTGACGGAGTTCTACAGGAAGAAACAACTTCTATTGTCAATCTCCAAACGGCAGCTTTGAAGCATATGGTATTGCTTCGCCATTAGGTTATCCTGTAGCTTATTGGAGCGGAAAATTCCTAGGCTCTTTCCTGCCGAGTAGGTCAAAGTCAATGGTCGAGAAATCCGCTGAATTTGTCTAGTTTCTTTTTTTCCTCTCCTTCCTTTTATTTTAAGGGTGAATGCTGGAGAATTTTCCAAGTCACTGAATTCGGGAAATTCCTTTTCCAGAGGCCTCTCTCTTTTGTTCTTTTGCGCGCCAAGCCGGTCAATGTATAGGGGACCGGACCACTAAGGGAGTCTTCACCTCCAATTCTTAAGACTCAAGATGCAACTTACGGCCGTCTGCTATAGGGGTTCGAGCTGGTACAGAATACCCATCCTTAGAGCTTGATGCTGGCAAACCTTACCCTCTTTCAAGGTTGCCGCTTAATTGGCTGATGATGGGGAAGAGTCTTCTCCAACAATGTATGTTGGCATAAACCGGAGTTTGAGTCTCAAGCGGCGGGATCACCAGTTCCTTTAGCAGAAGTTCCTCTGAATGGAGATGAAATAGCAATCGTTACAGATAGAGTTGGTTTGAGATGCTTGAATAGCAATTGGCAGCCTAGCCTGGAGTGCGCTCTTTTGCGCTTTCGGTCTATTTCGCTTCTATAGTTCTCAGTCTAGCACTGGCGGAATCCGTTTCGCAAAACGGGATTCGTTTCGACGTTTAGTTTAAAACTCATTTCATTCTAAAACGAAAGAACGGAAGATGAGGTGGATGAAGGCATATTAGCTCAGCTGGGGGAAGCTCCTAATGGAAAGAGTACTCCCATTAAAGCAGGGTGACATATTACCGTTGACCTCACATCAGATTTCCTCTTCCCTTACCTATTTACTAAAGTAAATAAAACCGGAAACTGGGGACTTTCTAAAACATTGCTAAAAAGCCCAATCTTTAAGCTACGAACACGACCTAACGACCATTTTCTCTAATGTTCTCTGGTGTCGGCCACAGTCCAAGAAGTAGTCTTTCCGCTAGCAGGAAGTACACTCATGGGGATTCTGCAGTTAATGAGATAGATCAAGCAGCAGCTAGGAATTGTTGGCTTACATTCCGTTGGTATTCGGTCGCTGTCACAGTCAAAGACTTATTCTTTTCTCAGTTGCTAGGCAACAAGAAGTAGGGATTCGGCGCAACTAATGAGATAGATAAATCACGCGGACTCAAGCCAGCAAACAAATTCAACTAGGTCGATCACGTAGTCAAGCTATAGCAAAGAAGACAACTAGTCGATCCGGGACTGAAGTGCAAAGCAAAGTCAAGTGGAATCAGTTTTGAAAAATGGTACACCATTTGAGTCCGTAGGCCTCACATTCGATTGATAGGTCTCAACGGATCTCCTCGGGAAACGGGCTCTGATAGCACTTTTTCCAGCGGAGAGGGATAGTCCCAGGGAGGAAAGGAAGTTTAGTTAGAACCGGATCTCCGCAGCTCACTCGACGAAGGAAGTAGCATCTGGGGAGTCCCAAGGCCCCTATTGACATAGAGGTTGAATATACAGCCTGGAATGTGCAGGAGCGAACCCTTATTATTTTATTTTATTATGATTATGAAAAGGGCAAGGTTTGATAAAGGGTAGTAGGTGTAGGTCTTTCCAGCTTATCTACCAATAAAGGTCTCTATCGGTAACACCAAGAACAAAGGCAGGAACATAGGCATAAGCAAAACCATAAGTATAGGTTGCAATCGAAGACTTAAAATACAAAGAGATTTCGGCTTAGCCAATGCTTACTGATAGAATAGATGGAGAGCCTGGAATGCAAGGCGGGAAGACTCAACCCTTCCTTCCAATACTAATTATACAGACGGATGGGCTTACCCCCAATACAAGACATCCAGAATACCCGATTCTCCGAAGAAAAGTCTCGCTTCGCCGAGGAGAAAGAGGTGGAGTTATGCTATGGTACGCCTCGTTAAGCGCTAGTGTATTATTGATGGGAGTAGTCGGTGCTATGGCAGTGGTTTGCCTCCTAGATCTGACGATTCTCAGTAACGATCCACATCGGTAGTTGTTGGCTGTTATGCGTCTTGTGCTGATCTGGTAACTGTCCTAGGGGAATAGGAAGTGGCGGTAGTGATAGAAGTGGTGCATCGGGAAATCTCCGAATTCATTCAACTACTAAAACTATCCCGTCAGTCAGAGGGAAGCAAGAGTGCCCATGGGTAAATCGTTAGTTCCAAGCATGGTACGGATTGTTTGGTACTCTTTCCCCGATCGAACAAGCAAGGGGTGAGCAGCGACTAGCTATGGACTTTTTTCGCTGCCTGTCTCCCCAGTTGTCATGTCACATCGCCGATGACCTATAGCCTTGTCGCGCAGCCCTTGTTCTTGCTTGGAAGCAACCAGCGGCATCAATAAAAGGCTTTCTTGCTGAGATCACTAGCGGAAGAGACCTGGCCCCTCTATCCCCGCCTGACCTCTCTGTCCCCGGACGCTTTCCCTAAGCTGAGAGTGCTAGCTAGCTGCCAAATGAAAGCGAAGCTCCCATAGGACTAAGATAGGGTCTGCAACTCTCGTTGATCCCCTTTAAGAGAATGGGCTCTTGTCCTGCTGCTTTCGGTTAGGGGATCGAAGAAAAAAAAGCACATAACTTATTCTAAAGAAAGAAGAGACCAGTGATCTCATCTCGACACATCCCTTATGTCGTCTTTTCGTGTGAGAGAAGTGACTCTAAGCCCGAATACGACAGAGAATCATCTTCCGTTTCGGGAATAGGATCAGACAGCGAAAGAAATGAATTTCTTTCCGGGCTCTCACCTTTAACAGCAATAGCACTGGCTTTGACATCTCCCGCGGGCTTTCTTCTTGAACCGCTATCTCAAAAGGCAGATTCATCTCTTAGTGCCCCGAATCCTATCTAATAGAAATAGATAGGTCATTCTAGCGACCAAGGGACAGACTAGGTATCCATCCACATCCAATCTATCCGCTTACCGGCTTGCTTGTGACCCTACTAGAGGTGAAAGCGCAACATGTCCACAGGTTGATCCCTTGTTTCGACCTCAACCTGATATTTTTATTTGATAAGCACTGGAAGAGATCTAAAAGCAAACATTCCATTGATTGAGCACCCATTTCCTGTGTTTTATGATGATCCAACCTGCTATCTCAATGCATGGGATTTCCTTGGGGATAAAAATATTCACATAACATAATAAGTAGTGAGACCTTAATGGCCCAGTACGACCAGACAGAAGCAGAATCATAGTCTTCCTCCAGGGATTGGTCATTCATGAGCCTTCCTTTCTTTACGAGATCAGGCCAAAAGAAAGAGTAGCACTAGCTGAGCAAAGTCAGGTTGCACATTGAGAGGCTTCCCCAGTCAACATAGAGAAGGACAGTCGATAGAAGCAATCATCCGAGGAACCTGCCTGAACTCTTGGTGTCCCATATTCAAACAAATTAATAGCTATATGCTTTGGAAATTTTTCTCGCTTCCATAGGAAATCTTTACATATATGTTTTGCCACTCGATCTACTGAGAATTCGATCTCCAGATGTAAGGGAGGAGCCTCAACTCAGGGCAACCTTTTAAGCTCGCTTCGCCGCTTGATTTCATTGTCTTCGTTCGGATCTTCTTACGAGTTGCTAAGTATAGGGCTGTGTGACTGGGCTTAAGAAAGGGAAGGACCTGCTACGAGGGGTTCTCGATTACTGGTCGAGCCATTACCTCCCGGGGAAGTATTGAATTAAAGTCATTCATGTGTGCCGATTTCCTTAGCACAAGCACTAAGTAAGCAAGCGCTACGCCCCTTATATGATATGATATGTATGGCTTACCTTAGATTAGCACTCGGAATAGTCGATATCACCCAAAGGACCAATAGACTGACATTTGTGGGTATAAGGAGAAGGAGTGTAATCAATATTGCATTAGGTTTATGTAGACTGATAGCTTAGTAAACTAGCCCAATATAATATATATTGACACATGTAACTAGTAAAAGAAGAGAAGAGCTAGCACGAATCGTCTTTGCAGCGTAAACTCCGGAATGAATGCCTTACTCTAACAAGTAAGGACTCTTATTAGATAGATGTTGGCTAAGGACTGTGTTGATTGAAAGATCCAGGAAGGACAAGGAGCGAGAGGTACGAAGGTCACTCGACCAGGGGATAAAGTCGCTCGACATAGAGTTGCATCGGATCCTGATCCCGAGTCTGTTGAGGTTCTTTTGTCAGTCCTCCCTTGATAAAGGACACGAAAGGCTTCTGCCTCGATAGGAAGAGTCAGACTTTCCCCTCTGTGAAAGGAGGTGAAGGGAGTGAAGAGAGTCGAAAGAGATGTGATGTAATCTCGTAAGAAAGAAGTAAATTGAGGAAAGAAGCTACGTCAATCACAATCAATTCAGCTTTCTGCTAAGACACCTATCAAAGAAGCGAAGAAAAGAGAGTTTCCCTCCCGTCCCTCCCCTCTAAAGTAAAGAAGAAGCTTTCCTCGACAACTGGAACATCTGATCTAGCAGTTTAGCTTTCTGCCCTTTCCTTTCTTCTTCTACGGTTTCGGCTTATTCGGTTGAGGTTGGTTATCCCTTTGGATCACATCCGAGGATTAACGATTGGGAGCATCCCCGGGCAAGAGTTCAACTCACCGTTCCGAGCTTCACTCCTTCTGAGAATGCTTTCTTTCCCTCCAACACTTATTACGGGATCGCATCCTTCATTTGATTGAAACTCCGATATCTCAGCTCATTCCTGGCTTGATAGTCGTGAAAGTCAATACTGAACCCTTTCCGGCTTAGTCGATCCAGGATATGCCTTATACTCTAGAGAACTTTTGCTTTTCAACGAGAGGTATGAAGTGACTCGACTGAAAGGAGAGGAATCGCATCCCTTTCCTAACGTAAAGCTGTTTTCAACCCCGATCCTCTGGGTACCCGAACCGAGCTCCTCAGCGGCACCTGCAACTCGAAGAAAAGCTTTTCCTGCTCTTGATACCGATCCTCCATTAAAGAAGTGTTAGGAATGCGTTGCCCTGGTATCGGTGTCCTTAGGCTGGGGGAAGAATCTTTCCTTGTCTTTTCTCTCTTCTATTTTGAGTTCGCCACTAAAATTGCATATGTAAGGCCTCTCTTCCTAACAGCGCATCAGCGACATCCTAGATTACAGTGTTAACGGCGCATGTGCGACTGCTACTGAGGCTGAGGCTGATATGCGACATCCCTAACTAGAGGAAGGGATACCAGAGATGGGATCGAGCCCACACTCGGCTCAATGCGATAAAGAAGATAGGCAATTGCTCTGACTTCCCTAGGGAAGGGAATAATGAAAAGACTTTCTCCCTCTACTTGACAGTAGTCGTGAAAGGAGACTGCTTTTGCTTTGAATGCTTACCCAAGTCTTTCAGGATTTGTGAAAACTTCTCAGAGAGTTGCTCTACTTTACCCTCGAGACTGTCCAATTTAGAGTGCATGGTTTGGTTGTCAGTTTGTGGAGTGGGAGGGGTCTCATTTTCCTTATTTGAGGCCATGGTGCAATGCAGTAAATGAATGAGGTAATGCCGAGCTAACTTAAATAGCAGGATATGTGAGGGCCACACTCCTAAGTTAGTTGCCGAAGTTGTGGCAGAAGTAGCTGAAAAGGCGCAAAGGGAAAGATCCTTGGAAGCACTAAGCAAAGCTACCTTGGAATTTGCAGCACAAGGGACAGAAAGAACTAAGGGATCCTTTTGACAACTTCCGCGAAAGATAGCACCGGAGCTCTCTTGTCCAATATAGGAGACAAGACAGTAGCATCAACTTTTTAAAATCCTCCATAGCATGGAACCACACTTCCCGTCCGAGCAATGCACATCAGCTTTCCCGAAAGACCCTATTCTTTCAATTTAGCCTGAGTTTGGCTTAGTTGTAGCCATTCCCTTTCCGGATCCTTCACCATAGGCTGGTTGAATGCGTTCTTTTGCACGTGAAGGCGGTCCTCCTAAGACATTTTGTGGTTTTTCTTCCCATTTGAAGAGCCAGGCATGGCCAATCCGCTTATATTCTGACCCTGTCTAAGTAGGTTACCGCACGGGTGCCAATGCGGGCAGGGCAAATAGAAAGATTTTAAAAAAGCTGTTCATTAGTAAAACCAGGATGCCGCTGGAAATCTCCTTGAATCAAAATCTTCCTGAGATAGGCCAAGAGGCTTCAAAACATAGAATATAACGGAGATTGGGCGAAAACCAATTGGATATAGGTCTCAATTTCCTTAGTTGGAGTTTAAAGCTAGTAGGCTTGAGGTGAAAGAAGAGTTGAATGCCGGGCGCAGTGGATTGAACTGAAGGCCAGCCTTAGCTAAATCTGGGTACCAAGCCAAATGAATGCCGAAAGGTATCTGGATCTGGGTTATTTAGGGATCATTTCCCTCATGTAGGCAACCATTAAGGATTGGGTTTTGTAGATTGAACATTCAACCCCGTCGTTATCACTCGGCCCTCGTAGGCGAAATCAACGTGTTTTCTTTCATTTCAGAGAGCTAAGAATGCGGGCTATCTATTTTAAGTCTGAGTATTCAACGGATTCCACCGAATAGGAGTTACATGGAGGTACGAGCATCGCGACGTGTAGACGGGGTAAAAAGAATAAGACAATGTCGCTAAATCAGCCCTTTCCCGAAGAGTACCCCGGAACTAGATAGGACTGAAAGTTGAATAGAAAAACACAATTAGATGTTGATAAGGTGGAACCAGACGTTCTTGAATTGAAGGTTCCCGAGTCAACTTTTAAGAAACGTCTACAACATAGGACGAATGCCTAGAAAAGATAAAAAGAGAATATGATTCTTCTATTCGAGTAAGGAGAAGAACAATTACCCGGTTCTAGAAGTAGAAGAGGAAGCGGGAAAGGAACGAATCAAGGATTTGATTGGAATTATTCAATAGTCAAGTAAGCGTGGGGAAGAAATAGAGAGTGAAAGTGAAAGGCTTGTCGCTGAATTAGCTGATGCTGCCGCATAAGAAGTTTCTGAATGGGAAGCACAGTAAGCTATTCGTCTTTCCGTGACATGAAACATTGGCAAAGATGTTAGCGAAATGTCCCTCTTTTCTATTTTTCAAAACTACTCAAGATCTACCAGCAACAGGTCGACTATCAGCAACATCGTGAATGGCTCGGGCCATTCACTTTTAGGTGTACCATTTACTCTTTCGTCGCGATGCTCAACTTAATATAATATAATATAGTCTAGTCGTAAATTACAGGAGTCTAAATTGCCTTTGGGGCAATTTACTACTATCAGTATCAGACGGGGCCTTCTCCATGGCAATAAGATTCAAAAAGAAACTACGAAAGAAAAGGATCTATCCCTGCCCCTGAAGCAACAGGTCGTAAATGGCACGCATACCATAGTCGTCAATGGTGTACCATTGACTCTTTCCATTGACTCTTTCCTATGGTAATTCCGATCCCTTCATTGGTCCTCTCGCATGCGCTCGAGCCAAAAAACACACCAGTCGTGAATGGCTTTATTCACTCGGTACCTACCCTTACGGATACCCTGACTTTAAAACGAGCCATCCTTACGGATGCCCCAAATTACGGTATTGCGAGCCATCTAAAGAAGCCCTTATAGTCGGCCCTTCTCTATGTTTGTTTCTTTTTCGTTTTTCAGCCTTGTTGATGGAGCCTACATGAAAACGCTCGAAGTTTGGTTCTTTCAACTCTCTGCGTCAGATTGGTAGAAGAGCTTAGGTTCGCTACCGTGGTGGAGAGCTTCGACTTCGAAACCGAAGGAAGATTTGAAAATGCCCAGTCTCTTGGGACGACTTCGGAAATGAGAGATGGCACGAGAATGATTTCCATGTTGTCAACCGACATGAATGGCCTCTTTCTCATCCAGGGGATGCGGAGCAAGGAGTATAAAGAAAAGCCATTGAACATTACAGTAAACCGGCAGTTGGATATAAGGTTCAAAATAAGAGATGTGAACTGTGAAGAGAAGCCGAACCTTGTCAAGACTGCTTCAGTCCCATTCCATTCTGTCGTACGCCTTTGCCATATCTAGCTTAATTCTCACCACGTCGCTGTCGCTCGTTCCTTCCTTCCTATCTCTCCTCCTTAAGAGCCCTTAACGCATTCCATAACTGAATGAGCTTCCCCTCCGTCAAAGTCCGTGGACTACAACGCTCAGTTTTGAGCCTCGACCGGCACAGCAGGTCAGTTTCCAAATAGGCACTCCGTCCGTCAAACGAGTTGTATACTCCGCTGATCAATCCAACGCAATAATCCGCGGCTAGGCAGGGTTTCCAGCAGATGATCAAGGACAGGCCGCGGGCAGCATTAGATTAAGCAGCGCTGCTGTAGGATTTGAAGGGGCATTCAGCTTCAATCGACTAGAGTCTGGGCAGAGGAATCCAAAAGAAGAACGGGTAAAGCGGGGGACAGGTGCGGTGAGTTTTGAGTCTTTCCTTTGCCAGAAAGAGTGGAAAGCGAGTTAGGAAGGAAGGGACGAGCGACAGCGACGTGAAGCCGAAGCCCAAAGAAAGCTTCCATTCCAGTTCAGCTTCAAGTAATAGCGTAAGACGGGCAAAAGGATTATGCGCACCTCGCCGGACCCAGCCCACGTCGCCCCGTCGTTCTCACTCGGCCCTCCCTTTTCTGACAGCTTTGGTGATCGGAAGGGACGACGATGCAGAAGTAGTGGCTAGAGATAGGGGTGTCCGGGTATGGTTACCCGGACCCTCTGTTCAGTGACTTACCGACGATGCTCCGCTACGAAGACTCCGCTGGTGTATGCACATGAGGTCCAAGAGGCCACAGTGGACCTTTCCAAATCCCGGTTCGGTTGGATGGAAGTAACGATGGAATCGTGATGTCGCAATAGCTAAGCGTCATAGCGTCGCGAAACCCCCCGTTCGGAGCACTCCTCCGTTCTCACTGCCGATCGCCTCCTTATTCTTCTTTTGTTTCGAAAAGTGTTGGATCAACCCCAAGATCTTTCCATTTTGTTCCAGTCGAGACTCTGAAATCGAAGTGCTCGTGACTGGTTCATAACTTATAATACGAAACCCACGGGCAGATCTTTCGTAGTTTTGAATAGCCATTCACGCAATACTGTAATCTGCTGCGGTAGCAAACATAAACCACACCACCCTCCCACCATTACGAAGATCGAACGGATGAATCGGCCCAACTCCACTCCAGTAGATTTAACGGTCCATGTTCCAGGCCTCCCCACTCAGGGTCGACAGTCTTCGGTAGCGTGGCTTGGGAGAGCATAATCTCTCCGTACAGATAGATCCGTGGTGTGCTCAATAAGTTATCAAGGCCTCCTTGCTTAAATAAATGGAGGCCTTTCTCATCATTCGCTATGGTTTCTTCGATTAGATGCATATTCCAATTGCTTGCTTTCTCGTCCTCGGTCTCCCTTCTGCTTAGAGGAATTGTGACAAACTTAAAGAGTGATTTCCTACTTTAGGTCCTGCTCTCGTATCTCGTCGCACTCATGCGGTCCAAACAAAAACCAAAAAAAAGCTTGCTAACTCTACCAACATGGGAAGCTTTCTTTCCTTTCTCCTCTGGATTTCGCAGTCGAGACAGAAAGAACTGTAGCCATGTTGGCTAGGTCAGAATGTGCCTGACTTTGGGGAGTGAGGCCCGAGAGTAACGACGGGGTGCGCTTGACGGACAAAAAAAGAGGCTCCTTTCGGACTTGCCTTGCCAAAACCTTGAAACCAGGATTTCCCGCTTACCCGCTACCCTTTAAAAGACACTGATTGAGGTAAGCTTAGAAAAGAAAGACCTGGAAAAGCCGGTGCTTAGGCAAAGGTCCCAAGGTAAGAGCAGACTAATCCACTTTTTGCCGTATATCCGAACTCGGTCTAGGCATAGGCTGGAAAGCTGTTAATCGCTATCTGGAATGACTGCCCCTTTCCCTTTCGCGTACAAGAAAGAGTAAACTCGAACGAGAGTCAAGAAAGAAGGAGCGAATGATAATGACGCGACAGATAGCTCGACTGATACTGATAAGGGTAGAGTGAATGGCCCTGAGTACCGTCGTAAATTGCCTTTGGGGCAATTTATACTCCTTCATTCACGACTTGCAATATTTGGAGGGTAGAGTGAATGGCGCGTGCCATTCACGCAATACTGTAATCTGCTTGGGCAAAATTTCCGACGTACTCGAGCGGATACGCGAGAGGATATGTAATAGCTCGACTGATTAAGGGTATATAGATCGAAATAAAGTTAGGAAAGAGTCAATGGTACACCATTTACGACTATGGTATGCAGATATTCGACCTGTTGCTGCGTGCCATTTACGACCTGTTGCTGTAGGGGTAGGGATAGATCTTTCGTAGTTTCTGTTTTGAACTCTACCCTAAGAGTGAATGGCGCGTGCCATTCACGACCTGTTGCTGAGAGTAAGCTTAATCCGTTAATGGCTATTCAAAACGTAGAAAGATCTTGGTGCTGGGGAGAGAGAGAGAGTGTCTTTTTTTGTATTGTTAGGAGCGAATGATTTATTGTGTTGTGATAATGACGCGGCTACATATGAAGGGTATATATAGTTCCATCCATATCCAGTACATCACTCACTGATTTGCCTCCGTCCTAGAGGTCAACAAGGACAAGGTTCTCCTCGAGAGCATAAAGCGGGGATAAGGCATCTGATGAATCCTACATGCCGTCTAGCTCTCTCAGTGGAAATATCCATTGGTACTCTAGAATCAAGCCAGGTTCCGACTGGCGTGATATGCAACAAAACCAAAGTGATTGGAAAGATTCCATATAGCTCTTTCTCTAGCAGAGTTGAAGAGTACTCGGCAGGAGTCAGCCCCCTTTCTTTCATTAGGAGATGGAGGGATAGGGATCTGTGTATGCAATGTGCCGAGCAAGAATAATCTCTTAGAGGTCGGCCTAAAGAAGTTGCTCAAATCTTAGCAGTTAATCATCGGAATTACATGACAAAGTGAGCCAGAGCGCGACTTTTTTGACACAAAGGACCGGGCAAGGACCTGGGTTCCGATCCGAACCGATCTTTTCTTCATTCCCACGAGATCAGACTCGGCAGCTAATTCAGTGTCGAAAATGAGATGATAACCTGCCTAGTGAGATTGGCAAAGTGGATGATCCTGCCTACAGTAATCACCATCGAATGCTCGGCCATCCTACGGCCTATCTTCTTTCAATGTAGCATTTTCAGTCCGTGGGTCTAGGCAAAGATATGGTGAGTCCTTCCATGCAAATTCCCTCCCTATTTATTGATGTCGGTCGCCGTTCGCAATTCTTTCTCCCGGATCTTACCTAAGATGGCCCTTCTTTCATTGGTGAAGACGAGGGCCTGTCGCGTAACATGGCTAGATGGGGACTTGTGCCCGCTCCCTATTAGCTATTAGATAGTCGTGGTTACCGCAGCAGATTACAGTATTGCGTGAATGGCTATGAAAAACTACGAAAGATCTACCCTCTCTAAGTTGCTCGAGACCTCAGCATATCTTCTCAAAGTGTCTTCTTCCTCTTTAGTCGGTGCCTAATCTTTCTCTTCCCGGCTGCTGGTCTACGTCCCAAACGCGAACAAAAGAAAGAGTTGTTTTGTCTCCTTGCCTGTAGTTTGAAGTCTCAACCTAACCCTGTCATCGGGCTTAGGC
The DNA here is from genome assembly GCA_037177295.1 of Kaempferia parviflora. Lineage (NCBI taxonomy): Eukaryota > Viridiplantae > Streptophyta > Magnoliopsida > Zingiberales > Zingiberaceae > Kaempferia > Kaempferia parviflora. Next base: position 64,074 of record JBAMIE010000023.1, on the reverse strand, counting down.
ATTGCACCTAGAACTAATTTCATTAACTGCTCAAGGTCTTTTCCCGTGCCGAACGCGTACTAAAGGAGAAAGACTACTGGTACGGAGACAAGAGCAACCGGAACAGAAAAGACTCGTTTAGCAACCGGAAGAGCGTACCTTATGCAACTGGAACTGACTCGTACGCTGCAACTGACTCAGTCGGCACTTCATACTAACAGACGGGAGCTACTGGATGGAATCCAACTGCTGCTAATAATTATAAGGCTTCAGCCGTCGTGAATGGCATTGTGCCCCGAGCCGAACCCGTTGGTATAGTTCCCTTCATGCCCGGTCTGGCGTTGGTTCCGCGTATTCCTCTCCAGTTAGTGGTTCAACTCTTTATTAATCTGCTCGGACCGCTGCTGTTAGCTCTTTTCCAGCTCCCAAAGAGTCTCCGTTAGTATGGAGTTCTGTCGGGACTCTTTCTGTTGTTCATTTATTTGTCTTTTCCCGTCCCGAACGAGTACATATTAGTTCAACCTCTTTCCATGGAAGATCTTTCTAATTGAATTCACTCTCCTTTGAGTGGTGAAAGTAAGCTCTTATCCGCTCTCTCTTGCTGTCCTATCTCCTCGAGGGTCACCTATAAATAACATTAGTGCCGATAACGCTATCCTCTATATAATATAAGTCCCTACCTTGAAACCTATCACTTAAGGAAAGCAGCTACAACAGCACCCGGAACAGAAAAGACTCTATCAGCAACCGGTTCGGGGCGTCATGCCATTGTTATATTAGCGGCAGTTCGGGTTGGGAAAGGAGCATATGCTACAAACAACTATTAAAGCCCACGGAGCGGTAAGGCCATTCAGATAAATGCAGTTGAGTCCCGTGCCTCCTCTCCTTTGAGTTAGGAGTGAAGTCGTACCGCAGTCGTGAATGGCTATGAAAAACTAAAGATACACTACGAAAGATCTACCTATCAGCAACAAGAGTGAATGGTATTTCCCAAAGCCTAAAAGTGAATGGCGCAGAACAACAGGTCGTAAATGGCCTCAGGGCCATTTACTTTTTCCATTCACGACCTGTTGCTGATTGCAGACGTAAGGAAAGAGTGAATGGATACATGAACGACTTGGTGCTAGCTGGAGGGAATGAAGGAGTATAAATTACAGGAGTCTAAAGGGACTTTGGGGCAATTTACGACTCAATATTAAGTTCGGGGCCATTTACGACTAGACTATATTATATTAAGTTCGTGATTCAAAACTACGAAAGAATCTCAGCAACAGGTCGACTATCAGCAACTCTCTCAGCAACATCTCTCAGCAACAGGTCGACTATCAGCAACATCGTGAATGGCTCAGGCCATTCACTTTTAGGCCACGCAACAGTCGTAAATGGCCTCAGGGCCATTTACTCTTTGGGCCATTCACTTTTAGGCTGAGGCCATGAACTTTGAGGCTCGGGCCATTCACTTTTAGGCACGCGCCATTCACTCTTACCCTACCCTCTCGCACGTGTGCTCGAGCGTCCCCATACTATATTTTCCTCCCTAACTTGTTAGCGATCCCTCCCTATGGTCGGCCCTATGGTCGTACCTTTTGATTTAACTCTACTGGGCAAAAGCGAGTATGAGACTTTCATATAATGAAAAGAAGACTCGGGCAGTCCGGGCACCAGCTACTAGATGTTGTTAGTACGAGTCCGGTTCTTATTGAAGTAGTTCGGATAAAGCTCCATTTAATCCATTCCCGGCTTCAGCTTATCTTTCTCCTTTGAATGAGGGAAAAGAATATCCCGAGAAAGTGGTTTCTGGTCTTTCCTCTTTAAAGACTCACTCCTGTCGTCCATAGGATGATTTGAAACTTTCTCTCTTATAGTGTTAACCCTCGGAGGACGGCTAAGAATGTCCATTAAAAGGAGCGGACCGATGGGGTCGTTTTTCAAGCACGAATAGAACGATCTAAAGGGGGCTATCGGCCCTAAGAGATACGGCCTTATATTTAATATTGAGATTGAATATTTAGCCCATCCATAATACGAATGAATAGGACTTCCATTATTCTGTTTGATCTAGAACAGAACGCACAAATAATCTAGAGTTGGAAAAGTCAAGATTCGTTTCTTATCATTCAATGAGCATCTTGTAGTTCATAAAAATGGGAGATCATATAACCCTTACGCCGTCTTACTTACGTAAGGGCCATCCTCTCCAACTTTCTGGCATTAAGATACGTTTCAGTTTCAGGCGTGGATGATTATCATAAGGGATTACCAACATATCATAAGATTCCCGTTCTGGAAAATACGCACTTTTAAAAATCCAGAAAACAAACGGAATTCTAGGATTGATTCCTCCTCGGGGTAAAGACTTTTATGTTTATGCATATCTCTTTCGGTTGACCCACACTATATGCTCATAAGATGATACACACTAGTTAACAGTCCTCCTGGTGCTACATCATAACGCATTGGGAACGTAGATAATTGTAACCATATACATATAAAATAAAATGACAGCAACAGAATGCCAATCTTCGGGTTTTATCTGTAAAGTCCCTATTCCTTGCTAACCGAAACTCAAAGATCTATGAACGAATAACCCATGCTTAACTAGCCAAGCAGACAAACGACCCTGAATCTTTTTTATCTCCCCATTTGTATGTATTTATTTGTATCAGTATATAAACATTTACAATGAATTTTTTGAGGATTGACTCGCTACTTGCTTATTATTCTGTGCAAAAGGACCTTACCTAATTCACTAATTAATTCGTGGGAAGATACCAAACTTTTGTATTTGAAAAATGTTTCAGGAGGGATCTCTGAAGTAAATGGCGATTGGTAGAGTAATCCTTGATCATAATTTCCAGTATGAGTACTGCGTCCAACATCAAACTTGTGATTGGTAGTAAAACACCTCTCTTGTTGCGACCTAATTCTATCTTCATATATTTCTCAAGATATTTTCTTACGAAGTTTTTAGGTGGACAGCCTGTCAAATAGACATCCACAGGAAGACGCTTATCGACTTCCCGAACAGTACGATAAGAATCGGTACTGAACATCCCCCCTGTAATTGTACGGGCTCCCATAGCTATAACATATTTTATTTAGGTTGAGCCCTTTGCGCTCATATAATCCCACTAAACTAAAGAAGGAGCCAGTTTCATTGTTACTGTGTCAGCTGTTATAGGTCTGCTTGTCTAGGATTTGATCTTGGTACCAGCCCATACCGAGCAAAGTCGAATGGTGAGCCTGGTGGCTTGGCCTGGGGGTTCCTTTAAACCCCTACGTTCATGCTCGGATTGTAAATTATCTTTTACAGAAGTTTGCAATCAGGGATATTGTGCGTCCTCCGGTTGATCTTTTCAACAAGAGGGAATGTCTGACTTTTGAGAATGGTCGACATTAAGGGCGTGGATGGAAGAATGGCTTCATTATCTTCAATGGTACTGTGAGACTGCTATGTCTCCCTGGGTCACTCTTGTTTTCTGGAGTCAAGGCCTACCATTTCATTTTCGTGGAATCTCAAACGGACAGATTCAAATCTTGTCCATGTTGGGGTTTTATGGAAATGTATGGTTATGGTTGATAATCTTAAAAGAGATTATCTGCCTGGGATACTAACTCCATTAGCCTCTTCAGAGTCGGTGAAGTTCACATTATCTTTAGAACAACATGTGGGTCTGGAAAACCCTTATGTTGTACGGGATGATACTGGAACTGTGACAATTTATTGTCGTCTTTTTCGGTTTCGTCTCGAGTAAAGCCATCGGCCAATATCTCGTTCTTGAAATCCCGTTGAAGTTGAGTACTTTTTGATCATTCAATCAACCTTTTTTTATTGAAAGCAGAGATACCGTCAGTGATCCATAAGGACTATTCCTTTAATGTTTTAAGTGGAATCCGTAATACACTACACCTCGAAAGGCACACCATCAGGATTTGTTATTGTCCATCCCATCGCCTCCTCGCAGGAGCTAAAAATCACTGAAAAAAGGGCTTCACTATCAGTTGATTAAAAATACATATGCCACGTCGCTCGTCCCTTCTTTCTTACCTAGGGAGATTGAAGAGAGAATCCATGAATTCCGGGCGAGCCAGACGGAGCACGGTTGCAAACGCTTGTTAGCACGAATGGGATGGTACGACTTGGCTTAGAATATCTATCCTTACCAACGGTATCAGTCCTACGACTCAAAATTGTGTATATAAGTGGTGTTAGTTGAGCGAAAAATGCTCGACCAAAGGACACTTTGCTATAAATATAAAAGAATTGTAAGCCCCAACGAGAAAGGAAGGAACGAGCGACAGCGACGTGGGACAAGTCAGATTCTTTCATTTAGTGGTATCGTATACAAGAGAAGGGCTTCATTTCTCCTTCTTTCTCTCGTGAACCCTCCTCTTGAAGCTCGCCTTTCCTTTAGCCTTCACTATCTTATCGTATATTGGTAGGAATGTTCTCATGACCTCATTCATTCGTTATGTTGGTGGGAGGGGTGACTCTCTGCACTGCCCGCGTAATGGGATCTCTTCATTTATTCTCTCATTGGTCTGGTCTCTCGTAAGGGTTCTATTTGACTCTTCCTCGTACTGAATTGGTCTCTCGCTTCGCCCCATTGCAATGCTTTGCTGAGATGAATGAAAGCCACGATACGTGCTCTTATGGCCCCCGCTCAGATCAAGAAAGACTTAGCCTTCGCTACGTCACATAGTCCCTAAGCTCACCATTCGCTTCGGATCCTCTTCTCGCCTGGTGCATAGCTTCGCTTGTCTGATCTTTTTGCTTAGCTTCGGATCTCATTCTCTTCTTGAATAGACAGAGCCGGGTTCGCACCTATGGTCGCCTACTGACCTGACCTATCTGATCTATCTGATTGAACCGCATATAGAAAGGAAAGGCCCACTACGCGGTACGAGCAACCAGCGACGTCAAGAGTGACCTATCCCCTCGTCATCATCAGTCGGTGGAAGGTCAGCAGAGGAGTTGAGGTCGAGCCGAGCTGAGCTGAGATTCCCCTACGCACTCACAGCCTTGGACGGGACATAGGTGCTCCGCGAGTAAAGAAAGAATGAAAGGCTCTGAAAGAGGCGGGAAGCGAAGTAATGTCTCAATCAAGTTCATGGGACCGGACCCGCCAGTGAAACTCTGTGTGATAGGAGCCGACCTTAGCAGTTCAAGGAGCCGATGCCGATCTGACTTAGATTGTTCCATCCTCTAGCGGGAGCCCACTATCCTAGTTCTTAGTCAAATGCGGTTAGTCAAATGCCAATCAGAGGTCGGGGAGCACTCAAACTGATGCCTGGGAAGCTCTCATCCTCCCCACCATAGGCAGAGCAGGGGCAAACAAAGTTGAGCTAAGTAAGAGTCAAGCGGGCAAAGTTGAGCTTTTAGAAAGATTTGCAAATGGGAAGCCCAGCCTCTCTTTCTTTAGCCGATTCATTACTTTACTTTAGCCAGTTCATTACTTAAATTATATATCTCTAAGCTAACGAACTCGAGTTGGATTCAAAGATGCGGAGCTAGACCACTACTACAGCGAGACAATTCTACCGCTCCATGGGCCTCTGAAGCGCCAGACCCCTACTTGAATTGAACTTTGGAGTGCTTGAAAAGAACTTGGAAGCAAGAGAGTCAATTTGAAGCAAAAAAGAAGATTAAGATCAAAGGAGCGAACGCAGTGACGCCCATTTTGACCATTCTTGAGGTTAGGCGAGGTTAGGCAGAGCAGCGAGAAGTGCAGCTGAGAGGCAGAGTTCAACCATAGGGAGGAGGGGAGCAAGAGGAGAAGCCACGCTACTTTATCCGGGAGTTGAGGTCGGTTCGGTTCTATATATAGAATAGTTCATAGTTCGGGCAAAGTTGAGCTATGCGAAATGCAATCCATCGAAGCGATCCATCTGAAGCAATCCAGAGACGGTGGCGAGGGTTCGGTTCCTCAGATAGGGGAGGCGGAGTTCAAATGCATTATCAGAGAAAGGTTTCGGGTAGGCTTGACCAACGGAAGTCAAATTGAAGCGGTCATTTCAGCAAATAATGAGATTGAGGATAGAGGGAAAGAATCCTACCATACCCACCTCGGATGACTGCTCCTTAAGCCCTCTTCTGATGCTTTCTGATGCTCCTTTTCTTTATTAGAGATTGGTAGAGGAGAGAGGGACGAGCGACAGCGACGTGAACTCTTTTTGACTCTTCCCGCGCCCGGCCTACTGACTTCTTCTATAATAATAAGAGCCAGCCCGTGAAGACGAGTGCTCCGACCGTCCTCTGCCTCGCTCCGCTGATCGCTTATATAATTGTCAATCGGATCCTTTTATCGTGCTAAGGCTCTATCCGCCTACTCTTGCTTGCTCAGTTCTCATATCTCGGGCCGTGCCCACACCCATCGTCGAGGAGAGGAGGAGAGGAAGACCACTTTCCTTGCAGTACGGACTTTCGTTCAATCAGGTTCTTCGGGAGCAAGACCTTCAGT
>JBAMIE010000023.1:34903-45891 GCA_037177295.1 Kaempferia parviflora | reverse complement strand
ACCTTATATGATAATCCTTCGCCAACTAAAAAGTTCAATGAATTAAACTTTTGCTCAGCTCTTCAAATACTGCTGATGGTTTTTTAGGCGCCAACTCAAAAATTCAAACACCTAATCTCCTCCAAGGCAAAGCCCCAACTCTTGTATCTCTACTGAGCTAAAGTACCTATTTGAGTATCTACTCTTTTGAATTGAAGCAATCCCTTCTCTAAATCGACAACTTCAAATCCCAATTCCAATCCCAGATCTTTCTATACGACATCCCTCTCCTCTTCGAGGTTTTGATACCTCTATTCGAGGTCCTTTCACTCCCTTACTTTAGTAACACTCCCTTACCTCTATTCCCCCTTTCTTTGAATCGTAATTCAAATACCTCTATCTCAACTCATAGTCTACTCCCCTAAGGTTACTCTTTGAATCGGAATTCTGCTCTCCTCTACCTGTGGTATACCCATTCTGCAATCCCTCAACTCACAATCGACATCCCCTTTCTTTGAATCGTAATTCAGCTCTCCAGGTGCAGTTGTAACAACTCTTACCTCAACTCCCTTTCTTCTTCGATTCGTTCCTCTCCTTTCCATTGACTGTAATCTCCATCCTGCCCTCAATTCTCAACCCCAGTTGGTCCCCGTGACCCTTATGAAGTTCAATCCTCAGGTGAACCTTCGGATGCAGCCATTGACTCAAACTACCCCTTTTTGAAAGAGCTACTTCTGTTCCTATCCCTTCGGTTCCTTTGCATTAGTTGCTATCCCTTTTCTTGGATTGCCTCCTCAGCTGCTATTTCCTTTGCATTTGGCTCAGTTGTTTGATCGATTCTCCTTCCCTTTGGTTAGAAGTCAGTACTGTCTTTGCTTTGAGCTCTACCCCTTGCATCTGTTCCCTTTCGATCTGTCGATACCATTTCTCTATCACGCATTTGGTTCACAGTACCCTTGGGTCTCTCTTCGAGTTCCTTAACTTACTTATCTACAATTACCCTCTTTGAGGTCCTTTCATTCTTTCCTTTTGATCTCTACCTGGCATCTGGTTCTGTCTTTGAGTAAGGAATTCTATTTCAATCTCTATACGACCCTGTCTTTGAGTAAGGAACGAAATTGAAATCTCTATCCTGTAACTCAAAACCCTCAACTCATTACTTCTGAACTCTAAATACCTACTTATCTACTGTCCTGAAGTCAAACCCCTCTATTCTATTCTCCCCAATGGAGGAATACTCAAATGCGATCCCCTTTGGTTATGGCAACGACAGGTATTCCCTCAACTCTAAATCGACATACCCATCTACGAATCTCCATGCTGCTCTCTAAAGTAAGGAACGAAATTTATATCTCTATACTTTTCTATACGAGCTATAGGAATTAAATTTATATCTCTATACGAATCGTAACTCAAAACCCTCTACCTCGTCAACAGGAAACCCTATCCTTACCTGCCCTAGCTCCTTCGGTCTAATCCCCAGACCCTTCCGCTGAAGCCCTTTGCTTTGAAGCTTCATTCCTCCCCAGCTCCATACTTATCAAAAGTATAAGCTCCAACTGACCCCTCTTCGAGGACTCTTCAGCTGCCATTTCTGTATTCGATTTCCTTCGAAGTCAGTACTCGATTCCGTTCCCTTCTTTTCTGCCATTGACTCTGTACTCGATTTAGTTGCATTTCTCGTTTCAGTAATTTCTTTGACCACGGGTATATTTGTTTGTCCGGAATTTAAGGTTTAACTAACAAGGGGCGGAGAGCTGAGCCAAAGAGTAAATGGCCCTGAGGCCATTTACGACTGTTGCTTGCGGCGAAGGGGTTGCCTAGTCGGTTCGGTAACCCCGACGTGAACTATAGATCCTTGATGGTCTAAGAATGGAACACCTCTAAATGTATAGAATGGTAAATGAAAAATTCAAACTCTTAATCTACCTTCTCTATCTCTTTCGAGGTCCTGAACTTACTTATCAAAAGGAGAAGCTCCAGTCGAAACCCACTTCTTCGAATCTCTCTTTCAGGTTCCCTTTGGTCTGCAGCCATTCATTCCTCAGGTCTTCGATTCCCTCCTGCACCTGTTGTTTGAGCTCTAAGTTGCATCTGTTGTTCGATCGCTACCTTCGAAGTCCTTTCCAGTCGTTCTCTACCTTTGGTATCTCCAATCCCAATTGGAGTAGTTGCAGATGTAAATTTCTATATGATATTTCTTTGGATGAAATTTGACTTAAACTGAAAACTTATCAAAAGTAGAAGCTCCAACTGACCCCTCTTTGAGGTCCCGAAGTTCAACCCCAACTGGAAAACCCCTTTTCTTCTCACTCCTTTCGCTCGACTGAAGTTGAGGTCTCCTTACTCGTTCCCTTCGGTTCTCTCGAGACCTTCCTTACTCCTTTCCAGTCGTCCTGCCCCTTGCATTTGGGTCTAAGTCAGTACTCTCCTTTGCAGTCGTTCTCTTCCTCAGGTCTAAGCTGTCTTTTTGGTTTCCATCTTTTCTTTTACCAGGCATATTGTTTGGCCAGAATTTAAGGTTTAAGGAACATGGGGTTGCCCAGTTGGTAACCCCAATGTTCATCCCTACAGGTAGAGGAAGGTCGAAGATGGAACACTTATACTATACTAGAAGGTCAGGAAACTCCAACCGAATCTCAATCTACTGAACTCCCCTAAAGTCAAAAAACCCTCAACTCTATCTTTTAGAACTTCCAATGGAGGAATACTCAAATGCGATCCCCTTTGGTTATGGCAACGACAGGTATTCCCTCAACTCTAAATCGACAAACGAGAAATCCCGGATCAAATCAATTCTTTGTTCTTTCGTTCCCTTCGGTTCTCTCCTTTAGATCGATTCTCCTTGCATCCCTTACCTTCCGCTCCCTGCAGCTATCCTAGTTGCATATTTCGATTTCTATAATCGAATTTCTTTGGATTCAATTATACTTAAACTCCAACTTCAAATCCCTTTGGATCGAGACCATCGAAAGCCTAAGCCCACTACTTTCCAGTCGTTCTGTTCACCCTCTACCTTGCATCTGTTCCTTACTCCATTCCAGTCGTTCTGTTCCCTTACGATCGAAGTCCTTTCCTTACTCCCTTCCATCACTCCATCACTTCGTTCTGTCCTGCACTACCCTTTTCATTCATTCCATTTCACTCCTGTTGTCTTTCCTGTCTTTTCTAGTAATTTGTTTTACCAGTGAATATGCCCGGAAAGAAATCCCTATGTGAAAGAGGGGTTGGCTAGTCGACAACCCCGAAGTTCATACTCTAACTCAATGCTGGTATAAGCCCGAAGGCTACTAAAGAAATAGAAAAGTAAGGAAAAAAAAAGGCCCTAATTTAAATCTACAACTTCCAATCCGACATCAAACTCAAATACCTCCTCTCCTTGCAGTCGTTCCTCTCCCTCAACTCTATCTTTCTTTCAATCGACTGACCTCAAAGCATACCTCCTAGTAGCTGTCCCAACTCTTTAACCCTTTGAACTCTACTGAGCTATTTTCTTAGTTTTGGTATCTACTGAACTAAATTGAAGCAATCCCTTCTCTAAATCGACAACTTCAAATCCGCTAGGAAATTGAAATCCATACTTCTCTTTAGGACTCCCCTAAGCACTCTACTCTAGTCGTACCTTTCTTTGGTATACCCTCTTAACTCTAAACTCCCTTCTTCAACCCCTAGGTCTGGCTCCCATGCCAGCACTACCCTTGCATGAACTCCTTTCCAGTCGTTCCCTTACTCTCGAGACCTTCGATCTGTTCCTTACTCTCTTTCCCTTGCATCGACAACTTCCTATCCCTTACTCTCTTTGCTTTCAATCGATTCCCTTTCTTTATATGGTATTTCTTTTCGATGAAATTATACTTCAATTCCTACCCTTTCAAAGCATACTTCCTAGTTGCTGGAACTCCAGTTGTAACAAGTAGCTGTAACTCCAGTTGTAACAAGTAGCTGTAACTCCAGTTGTAACAACTCCAACAGGTGGAAGAACTCTGACCTTTCTATTCGATTGGCACCCGAGGAAAGGAGTTCATGGACAGGGAAGGGGTCTAGGGCTTTTGGAAAGGACTGATGAGTTTAGGTCTTCTCCTGAGGTTGAAGTTGGGGCTTCCGGTTTGAGTTGAAGTTGGAGCTGAAAAGAAATATGTATTCAACTAAAAAGTAGTACAAGAAAGATCCAGTTTAATCTTAAAAGAAATCCGTTGAGTCAAAAAAGAAAGATTCACTTGAATGAGTTTCTTCTGAAAAGAAAGATTCAGTTGATTCGGTCAACAAGTAGATTAATGAAGTAGATTAATGAATTTACTATACTTTGGTGACCCCTTTTCTCAATTAAATTTGAGTGGAACAATTTCCTATTAAGGAAATTCGGGTAGTCGAATACCAAAATGAGCTCGATAGCTCAGTTGGATGGGTTTCGCCTGGGGAGGAGAGAGAACAGAGGGGAGAAGAGCGCTGCAAGGGATAGGATCGAGAGGAGAGAACAGATGCAAGCAAATCCAGTACAGAAATAGCTTATAGAAATAGACATCTGCTACAATAGAGAGCAAGGGAAGCAAGGGAATGGAATGGAGAGAAGAGGTCGAATGAGATCAGGAGACCAAAGACAGGTAGAGATCAGCCAAAGCCAAGGGAAGATGAGGAGTCAAAAGAAACAGGCTAAGTCAAATGAATCCTTCTTTTCAGAATCAAATGAATCAACTGAATCTGATGCATCTGTCCTAGACCCAGACGCCGCAGAAGCCGGAGACTTTGCTTTTGGCTGGGACTTTTTGCATTTGACTTAGACGAACTTTGAGGATGACTTCTTTTCTGAAGCTATTTATTATGCATTCTTTTCTGAATCCCTTTCTAACTCCAAAGCGGATGACCTATCGGATTACTTTCTTATGAATCAACTCAAACAAATGAATCAACTGATGCATACGCCATAGACCTAAACTCATATGCCCTGGGCTTTGCAGACGTAGGCTCAACCTCAGGTGTGCTTCTCTTGCATCCCTTACCTTATGTTCCCTTGCATCCCTTACTTCTCGTTCACTTACGCTCCATTCCATGCACTCCTTTCGTTACCTGTCGTTCACTAGACCTTCACTCACTTCCTGTCGTTCAGGCACTGACTGTCGTTCCCTTCGTTTCCTAAGGTATGAGCTGTACTGCACTCTATACCTTTCGTTACCTTCGCCCTTTAAAAAGTTCAAAGAATTTAACTTTTGGCTCAGCTATACGACAACTCCTAGTAGGGGACCCGCGAGGTTACGAAGGCTCCTACTGAATAAAAGGAAGGAAAACCACTTCTCTTTAGGAATGCTACTTACTACCCATCACTTATATACTTCACTATAAACTCCCTCTTCGAGAGGTCCTTTCATTCTTACAGTTCATCTACTGAACTAATACCCCTCTTTCTAGGGTAACTCTCATATCCACTTACCTTATCTCTTACACTCTTTAGAGTTCCTGAAAGTAAGGAACGAAATTTATATCTCTACCTTCAACCACCTCTCTATAGGAACTCAAGTACCTTAACTCTTTGAACTACTGAATTCAATTGAGCTCTCATCTACTTCACTATAATGGCTGTCTTTGTACTCCCAAACCCACTCCACTCTAGTTGTACCCTCTACAACTGACCACTCCTCCAGTTCCCTAGATCAATCGACGACTTCTAAACCTCCTTCGAGTAATAGAATAGCTCGACCACGAGGAATGGTACACCATTTACGACTGTTGCTTTGGGACTTCCAACCCTATTGCACTCCACCTTTGGTATCTACTCTTTCTATATGATATTGGATGCAATTCTACTTAAACTCATCAACATTCTACTTAAACTCATCAACAGTGGAATCCACAGCTACAACAGGTGGAACTTCCCTTTCTTTCGATACCTTTGGTATCTACAATTTCTAGAAGCTATTTCTTTGGAGTCAATTATACTTAAACTACCGTAACTCCAACAGGTGGAACTTCCCTTTCTTTGAAGCTACCAACCCTTCCTGTACCTGAGCCCGATCCTAATTCAAAAGCTAGGAAAGATGCTTTCGTTACTTCGCCTTACTTCTAAAAGTGAAAAGAATTGAACAAGTACTTCATTCTGGATTGAACTTTCCATTCAAAGAAAAGTTAAGGATCAGCTCTCCTCTCCCAAAGCAACAGTCGTAAATGGCTTTGAGGCCATTTACTCTTCGGTCGAGCTCTATCGAGGATACCCTTTACGTAGCCCCTGCGCCTTACGGATCAGCTCTCCTTGTAGTCGATTGGTGGCCAGGAGAGGTTATGAAATATGCTCGACTGCAAGGTCAGAGTAAATGGCCTAAAGCCATTTACGCAATACTGTAATCTGCTGTGGGGACCCCGATGCGAGGTTCCGAAGGAAATAGAATTGAAAGGAAAACACAAACCACTTCTCTTTAGGAATGCTACTTACTCCCCATCACTCATCTACGGAACTCTAAACTCCCTTCCCTCTTCGAGGTCCTTTCATTCTTACAGTTCGGATACGATACCTTATCCTCCATAGGAACGAAATTGACTTTACACTTTCTACTGACCTCTTCGAGTTCCTTGCATTCTTACAGTTCGAGTCTGGAGCACACCCCATAATCTATCGAATTGAAATGCCTAGCTAAACCACTAATCCATACTAGAGGAACTGACCTAAACTCTAAATCGACAACTTCAAATCCCATATCCTTATATACGACATACCCATATCCTTCTATACGACATAGCTTTACGCATCGTAATTGAGCTCTCTGGTCTGCCCTAAAGGAAATAACTTTAGATCTACAACTTCCATCCTAAACTCGAAATGCCCAACTGCCTATCCTCTCCTCTTCGAGGAATGAAATCTTATATCCTAAACTCGAAATGCCCAACTGCCTATACACTCTACTCTTCGAGGAATGAAATAGCTAGAGCGTATGCGATAGGGACCGAGGGATCCTCTCTTTTTGAATAGAGGGGAAACTTCAATTAAATCAAACCACTCTCTTATATCTTCAATGCCCTCTTCTTAAGGATAGAAATTGTAATACCTCTACAAATCGTAACTCAAAACACCACTTTCTATATCTTGTAGAACTTACAATCGAGGAAAAGCGATACAGTTCTGGTATGGGAGGTACTGGTGTAACCAAATAATGCAATTCTACTACAAAAGTAGAAGTTACAACTGACCCCTCTTCGAGGCTATTTATAGAGGTATATAGGTTAGCCTAAAGGCGATTAATGAAGTAGCTCGACCGAAAGGGGCAGAGGCCTAAAGACATTTACGACTGTTGCTGTGGGACTGAGAGTAAGGAAGTCAATATATAGCCATACTTTATAGTTCAATACCTCTACGAATCGTACCTCAAAACCATAAATTACATTACTTCCGAATCGTCCTCAAAACCCTTAATTCCCTTACTTCCGAATCGTACCTCAAAACCCTAAATTCACTTACTTTAGTAACACTCACTGACTTTAATACTCTAGTGGAATACCTAACCCTATCTTCTAGTATATACAATGTAGGAATACTCAGATGCAATCTCCTTGGGTTATGGCTACGACAGTTGTAAGAAGCAAATCTCAAACTGCCAATACGCAAGGAAGTCTAATTTCAAATACTTACCTCAACCTATTCTAGGAATGCAATAGCTCGACTTTCATTCTTACAGTTCATATATTATACTCCCTTCTTCGAGGTATTTCAAACCTCTATGGTATACTCCCTTCTTCGAGGTATTTCAAACCTCTCCGGCTTTGGTATATCCAAACCACTCTTATAAGGGAAATCTATCAATCCCTCTTTCGAGTTCCTGAGATCGTATATAGTAACTGAAGTCTTTGGTTCCTATATCCAAGTTGTATATTTCTATATTCAATTTGAATGAATAATTAAATTCCACTCTACTCTAACTGACCCTGCCGCTGAAGCCTGAAGGTGAAATCTTCTATAGAATAGAAACGAAATTTCTAACATACTCACATCGACACTAAGCAATCTACAACCTGCTATCCTGGACTCCCCAATCCTGTTTTCCATTCAACTGGAATCCCAATCCCAATCTCACAATCTACAAGCTGCTATCCAGCACTCCCCCCTCCGGTGGCCCCACTGACAGTAATCCCCTAAAGTAAAGGACGACTGCCGACACTAAAAGTAAAGGACAGAGCTAAGGACATAGCTACTGATGACAACATGTACACCGGCGCAACCCGGGGCAAAAACAAATTAAAAGGACTTAGGCGCGCCAGAAAACTGAGTTCTTAGGTCCACCTGGGGAGTCCATTGGGGCTGCTGGGAGAGTTGAGAGTGGTGCTACTGTTGGTGAGTACATTGGAGTTGCTTCGGGTGCTGCTGTTGAGCTCTCACTTAGGGAAAGTAGCTTTTGAGCTCTCACTTAGGGCTCCTCACTTAGGGCTTTGATGCTTCTTAGTTGCAACTGTTCCTGGGGCAGTTGCTCTTGGGGCTGCTGGTGGAGCTGGCACTGCTGCTTTAAAAGTTGCTAATGCTGCTACTGTTGCTTTTATAGTTGCTGATGATGCTTTACACACGGGAAAGGCAAAACAGGGTTTCGAGTTAGGGGGTTTGAGTTGGAGGTCGGGGTTGAGAGTTTCACCAGTAAATACCCTTCCTTGGGTTTAGCTACCCTTGTACAACCTAGTTTAGTAGGGTACAGAGACTTCTATAGGTATAGGTAAGAAAGAGACTTCCGTCCTGGTGCAGGTAAGGTACATAAATTAGTTACTGAGACTACTGAAGCTAGGGCTTCTCCTTTAGTTGCTTCTGCAAATGCTGCTCGTGTTGCTCTTTGAGTATCGAGGAGGGATGCTATCGAGTATGATGAGTAGAGGAGGGCTGATACTAAGTAGGCCGCTTTTAAGTCGTATAGGAGGGATGCTATTGCAGTTACTCTAGCTAGGGATGCCACTAGGGCTACTGGTACTGAGTACACTGGGGCTACTGGGCCCACTGATGTTAGAGAGTTGCTCTTGTTGCTGTTTTAGTCTCTAGTAGGAGGGATGCTCTTGAGTCTGAGGAGAGTAGGGCTGCTACTAAGTATGCGGCTATTGAGTACACTCTTGCTAAAGAATCTGACTTCCTAGAGTACACAATTCAAATACTACGATGCATTGTCGCTCTTCTGCTTTGGATAGGAAATCCTTCGCTACGGTTGCTACTTAGTAAAAGAGTATAGAGCAACTCTTATGCGAGCAATAAAGACAGGAGGAATTAAGAAAAGGCAGTAAAGACATACTTCTACCATCATCATTAGACTCAACATTTGTAGCTTTTGTAGTTCCTTAAAAGGACTCCTTAAAAGGAGCTACTGTTGCTAATAAAGGTGTTGCTTTAAAAGGGGCTACTACTCTTGCTAATAAAGGTGGTGCTGCTCTTTAGAGTCTAGGGTTGCTAGAAAAGGAGCTACTACTCTTGCTGCTCATGCCCTTAGAGTTCCCACTGTTGCTACTGATGCTCAGGCTGGTCAGGCTACGGTGGCTACTCTTGCTGAGGCCATGCAACTGTTGAGGCTTTCGAGTCCACTGCTACTACTGTTGCTATTCCTTTCGAGTCCACTGCTACTACTGTTGCTATTCCTTTCGAGTATAGGGTTACTACTGTTGCTGATGATGCTTTCCTTTGAGTAAAGGAGTAAGGAAATACTGACATCATTATTGTATACTTCTCACTTCCTAGCTTTTTTAGACTCTTTAGTTACGTCTCTTGCTTTAAAAGTGACTAGGGCTCCTGCTGCTGTTGAAGTTACTATAGCTACTTCACCTGGCGCTGGTTGTCCTTGTACAGACAGGTACTGCACTCACGAGGAAAGCAAAAACAGCGTTTCCAGTTTCAACAGTAATACCTTCCTTGCTTATAAACTACACGTACACCGCTCCTTGGGTTTCAACTCGAATACCATCCTCGGGTTTCAACTACAAGGAAAATTAGGGAACTCACAAATTGGGACAAAGGTAGAACTCGAAAAAGAGCGCAGAGGCCTCTGGCGCGCGCCAAAACCGAGTTTCACCCTACAGTTGGGGCTTCGTACGCAAGCCCTAAAGGGAAGATCAAACTTCCCGGATATCGTTCCTCCCTCCCCCCGGCCCCCCCCGGGGGGTTACTCACATAAGGAAGGGGTTATGTACCAATTAGACACTTAAACTTAAGATAAGAGTTTTAGCAACTCTGTTGCGAGCAATACAACAGGAGTAATCCAGAAAAGGAAAGGAGGAAACACTTACACCAGAATCATTAGACCTGTCAACAGAAGCTCTTTTAGAAGCTTTTAAAGCTGTACTGTTGGGGCTATTTGTAGTAGCTTACCTTGAAGGGGCTATTTTAGTTACTGCTACTGATCCTGCTACTGATCCTGCTACTACTGAAGCTATTGTTCCTACTCTGGGGCTACTGGTAGTCAGTACATTGTTCAGAGGGGGGATACTGTTGGTAGTCAGTACATCGGGGCTGGGCTGCTCTTGGAGTTGCTAGTGGTGCTTCTGGGGCAGGGGCTAGGAAAGCTGCCTTGGGCGCTTAAGTAGAATACCCAGAACCACAAACGAAATTAGGACACAGAGACAAGGGAAAAAGCAGAATGAAAAGGAACAGGGCCAGACACAAAACATAGTTACGAGCTAGAGTAGTGGGTGGAACAAAGAAAGTACGGGGGACATTCATAAATAGAAAACCAGTAGAACTAGAGGAGGCTACCCATTGGGGATTACCTAGACTACGATCCTCCGACTTGGCAGATTACCTGGACTAAGCCTTACCTCTACTCCGCACTGGGATTAGTAGCTTACCTATCCTCGGCCCTTGGCGCTTACCCGTTGTACTATCCTAAAGAGACTGTTGCTACGGACCCGGTTGGCCTTGTCTAGTTGTCTCCTTGTACCCGGTTGTCCTTGACCCGGTCCTGAACACGGCCCTAAAGGAAAGGAAAGTAAGGACGGAGTCGACGCGGGCTCAAAAGCAACAAACTGACCTGGGCGAGTTACACTAGACTCTCCCCGAGGATTATCTATGA
>JBAMIE010000023.1:13096-34803 GCA_037177295.1 Kaempferia parviflora | reverse complement strand
GGGTCGCCATCTCGAAGCCGGGAGCAGAGGTGCGGAGCAGCCAAGCAGTGAACCACAGAAGGAAGAGATCGATCATCTCTATTGGGATTCAAATCTTGAGGGTCACTCCGAGATAGGTATTCTAACTTAGGGTAGGCCTTATAGAGCTAAAGGATGAACAAGGATAATAAGGTGCTGACAGCGAAAGTAATGCAAGGGAAGCTGACAGAGCTGACTGGGGGCCTACCATAAGGGTAGAGTGATAAGGATGCGCTTGCTCTCGCGCGTAGTCATTGATCAATGGGTTCAACTCCCAATATGGTTCGACTCCCAAAATTTCGAAGAAGCGTGACAGACCTTTCTTTAAATACCAATTTCTTTCGACTCGCGTGAGAGAGAGTGAAAAGAAAGAAAATCGATAAGTTCTCATTTTGTTCTATTGATTAATGATGATTAATGATTTCGTTTTTTTGGTTTTTCACTCTTCTACTTCAAGCAGACGGCATAGCTCCGAGGAATGAATCCCCAGGCAGAGGTAGCGACTATGAGGTAAGACGAGCGGTGCGAGGGAAGACCCGTCGGTGACGGGGCTTAAGGAAACCCGGGTTGCTGAGTCTGTGTCCAATCCAAGGTAAGCCGCAGTCGGTTTAGGAGGCTAAGTTACGTGTAGTTCGGCAGATCGAGATCACGGAGGTGGTGAGTCATCGGTTCCCGTCCAAGAAAATAGGTCCGGCAGAGGTCAAGCGAGGTCCGGCTAAGCGAAGTTGATTCATGACTGACTTTATCATATAGTCTTAGATGGACTACTGGAGCAAAGATTGACCTTCCTTTGCGCTCTGCAAGCAAGAAGTCGCTTTTCCTTTGCAGATTTCCCTTCTAAGCAATCCTGAGAATCAAGCAAGCCCATGCCCCGACCGAGAAGTGGTTGCCGCCCCAGGAAGATCATTGGTTCAATTCGCCGCCCGAGGAAGATCATTGGAAATAGTTAGACCACCTGTCCCATCAAGAATCAAATCATGCCCTGGCGAGGTTCGACCAGACTCGGTGACGGGGAAGCGACCTCGGAGCTCATCGGAGGGTCCGGGTACTCTGCTCCGGGCTTCGGATAGGTTCTAGTACGTAGGGAAGAGGGAGAGTGAGCTTCCTCGCTTCCAAACTAATTGAATGCGAATGCGAAGGCAGTTCTAGACTTCGGGAGCAAGACCTGAAGTCGGGAGGGCGATGAAAGATGGTCAGCGACAATCACACTCATCCGATGCAGCAAAGCAAGAGGAAAGCCTTGTCGGTCAGCGGAGGAAAGACCAGACATCTGCAGAGATCCTCAGATCGAGGGTGGAGAGCAGGGCAGGTCAGGCCCACTACGCGGTCTTGGTATAGATAGAGGAGAGGTTGGAGTTTCAGGTCAGGGAGGCATAGTTCCCAGTAAAAGTCAAAGTCAAAGTCAAAGTGTAAAAGTCAAAGTCAAGTAAAGTCAAGTAAAGTAAAGTAGTGTAGTAGTGATGAAAAGCTTACCTAATCAAGGACATTTCCGAAAAGGCCCACTGACCGGCCGACTGGGCGCTTACTATTCGATAGACCGGGAAAGAACTCTTCCGAGGTAGGAGCAAGACAATAGCGACGTGAGTGGCTCACTCGACAATAGAAGCACTTTCGGTGCTAATGTTGTGCGTCGAGTAAATCACAGAAGTGCTTTGTCGAACGCAAGTGACAGAACTTCCCGCTAGCCGGCTGGAGCCTGTCTGGCAGACCCTAAGAGAGGGATGGTGGTGAATGGCTAGACCAAGACAAGCGGCCGTGCGCATGTCCAAGAGGAAGCTCCTGATGTACAAAGCGGGGCTAGACCGACTCACCCTTTCTAACCGATAGGGCGCTTTCTATACGACAAAAAGTGGAATGAAACTAGTTGCTCACTCGAATAACTTATCTTTTTCCGTCTCAGAATAAATGGGAGGCAAGTGCACCCCCGGCCTAAGAAAAGAAGTAGAAAGAAAGTGCTTAATAGGCATTACTTAAAGAACTAGAGGGACTACTTAGATAGGCATAAGTTATACTACCTACTTCTACTTTAGAGGTAGGCACCAGCACTTATCTGTGATAGCTATACCTTCATCGGCTCATAGTCCTCATATATAGCTATATCTTCGTATAGTAATAGTCCTCTTAATTAACTTGAAGAAATCGTACCGAAATGACAAGTATCGTAATCACAGAAATGCTGTACTAAGACTCCTCGAATCCCCTTCCTTCGCCAGCTAACCTCTTGTCAACCGATGTCTTATTCACACCAACTACTTTGAAAGCTCTCTTAAGTCCCTTTCACTCTGAGTAATATAATCTCTCGATCACCCCTTGGGTTAGTGACTCTTTCTTTCCGGCTGCTATGCCTCGGCTCACTTCGCTACCTTGAAGTGAGTGAAAGCTCAATCCCAACTCTATTCTATTATCTGGTGCAGAACCCACTCTAGAGCCATTTCCAGATTGAATCTCTTCACGAGGTTCTTTCAAAGCTAGCTAGGGGATTCCTCTCCGTACCCTCTGGTGAGTCGAGCGTAAGAGCTACTTCTTTACAGTCTGATTCATATCCCGAGTTAGTAGCTGCTTAAGGATCCTCAACTGAACCAAGACTCTCTCCCTATGGGCCGAGTGAGAACGACGGGGTGTCCTCGGCCCTCTCCTTCTTGTCTTCATCCACTGGGGACCAGCTTAACACAATTCAAGTATATAGTATAGTACGAGAAATCCACTGTTATTATTTAGTTGTTGCAAATCAAGTCCTTTCAGTCGAACCTATGCACGTCGTTATCACAATATTCGCTCCTCTCCCCTTGGTCGAGCCTAAGCAACAGGTCGTGAATGGCCTGAGGATAGTCGTAAATGGCCTTTGGGGCTCCTAGTGAATCGTTCATGAAGGTGAGAGAAGGAGTGATCCGTTAAGTTAAGATCACGGATCAAAATTCTTATAGTAGGGGGGCGTAATGCCCCTACTATAATAATTTGCGACTGGCGCTCTGGGGACTTTGGGGCAATTGTAGACTATCCATTCAAAAAAACACTACGAAAGATCTGCCGACCACTAAACTTTAAGTTTAGAAAATCATTGGCACCATCCGAGTGATTCATTCCTCGGCTGGGGGGGCGTAACGACCCTCCAGGCGCGTTTAAGCGACAGAGCAATCTGTTGGCACGTGTCTTGTCACGAGCACATTGGTTGGTTGATGGCTTAAGCCACAATAAAGCCAATACAACTCAAAAATGCATCTCAACTGTGGCAGATGAGATGGATTGATCTAGTGTTCCTAGACGCCTTCCCTCGTACTGACAAGTTCCGGTACGTCAAGGAGAGTAGACTCATGGGATCCAGGTTAATAGGTAGTTTGTGTAGGGTGTCTTGTTTATGTTGGTTTGACTTAACAATCTCTTTCTAATTAAAACCAATAATGTAACAATGGCAGTCTTATTTAGCAATTTTACTGAACGCCTGCCTCAGGTTTCTTGGCGCCGTGTGTTTGAACACACGGGGCGGTTAAGGGGGTTCTTGATCAGAATCCACCTGGCCGTTACTGGTTATCTGACATTAGAAGGAGCTGTATGTTCGCTTGCGCGCCTATAATATAAGTCAGTTTTTCTTTCGTAGTGTTTTTTTGAATTTCGTAAGTCAGGGCTTCTGTTTACATCGCTATATTTGAAACAGTGTGTTGTGCATTTGCAACAATACTATGCTGGTTCACCTATTAGTGTAGGGAGTTCTGCTGTCAACGTAAGTCTAAGTCGAGCAGGGTTGCCAACTATTATTCCGAAACACCATCGTTTCATTATCATGAAAAGAGGTGAGAGAGGAGATAGATTGGTTAGGTTATATCTCTCATGGTTTAGTGTGTGTAGGGTGATTCCTCTGGCCAAACGGATAAGTAAGGCCACGTGTTCGCTTCGATAACAACACCTCAGAGAGATGTGCCAAAGGTACGGAAGCTGTTGGAAATAATAAAAAGTCAATTATCACACCTTCAGAAGATGTACTTACCTTGGATCTCTGAGATTCCTATGTATAAGGGAATATCTTGGAGGCCGACATGGAAGTCATTACCTAACGATGACCGTAGGTTCTGGAAAGATCCGAAACCCGAACCAAACGTATTTTCATCACTGAAATACGAGTTGGCGGCGTTCGCTGGTTCAGCGAGGTTATTTGATCGTAAGAAGATGGCTTGGCATCCTGGTGCATTGTGGTCATGGAGGACTTTATATCCTTTAGACTATAGTTATAACACTATGGCTGTCCGTGAGGATCTATGCTTTTTCCATAATAGGGTAAAGCCTGTCTTGGAAGGGTTCTTTAAGCACTTAAGTGCCCTAGGTCCTCATCCCGGTCGTTTGACCTGTACCCTTTCTGGAGCTGGCAAAAGGCGTCTGTTTGCTATAGGAAACTATGTGCGACAGCGTTTATTGCACCCTGTACATAGCTGGGCTATGCGAGTGTTATCTCGTATTCCCAATGATGGTACTTTCAATCAAGAAGGCCCCATCCACCGTCTTAGCAGGTTTTGCCCTACTGATGTTCTGTCTTTCGACCTTTCATCTGCGACGGATAGGTGGCCTGTCTTAGTCCTTACGGAGATCTTCGGATGCTTCTTTGGGCAAGAGACAGCGCTATGTGTTGTTAATGGGACCTTGTGGTGTAATGTATTTCATACTCATCGCCCTCTATTAAGAAAAGCGAGGTTTGTTTACTTTGCCGCTGGGCAACCTTTGGGCTATTACGGCTCTTGGGCCCTCTTCAGTCTCTCACACCATTTCATGGTGTGGCTGGCTGCGTGGTATGTTTACCCTAGGAGAACGGCACCATTTCGAAAGTATGCTCTTCTCGGCGACGACATAGTGATCGCTGACAGAGCTGTGGCCGAAAGGTACAAAGCTCTGCTAGATACAATGGATGTCTCTATATCTGAGTCTAAGTCAATTGACTCAGGGGCTCTTGAGTTTGCGGGTAGATCGAGTTCAAGTTAACTTGACGTAAGTATCTGCGAAAGCGATTCTGGCATCTTCGTCACTTATAGGGCTGTGTCAGTTGGCTGAAAAGTACAACCTCTCTATGAGGTGTCTTGTAAGGCTAGCTGGTGCTGGCTATCGAGTCCGTGGTCGCATGCTCTCTACTCGTCTTTCGAGGCGATGGAAACGGCTGCGTGTTGTAGCGGATAGGTCCCTTTCGTACTATCGGTTACCTTTGGATTTGTGGTTTGGACGGGGCAACCCCATGAACCCTTATCTAAAGGGGATCATAATCGATAGAGTGAGAGCGAAGTACAAACCCAAGCAATTGGTTTTGATACCAAGCAATCATTTATGGTATGTAGGCGAGGAAGATCTACTTGACTTGAGCGGACCATTCATCGCGAATGGATGAAAGAATGGCTAATCTGGCTTAAGTGGTATTGTGAAATTGCGCTTGCGCCCAATCCCAGTCTTGAAGAGCTATTTAATCCTCCTATGATCTCGCACACATGGAAACGCAATACTAAAGATCAGAATGAAATAAAGTATGGTTTCTTATGGCGTAGTTGGGATCTAGGGGATGAATGGATTCTTGGGACTGTACCCCCTTGTTTGACAGAGGGGAGAACAGGTAAATCTTGTGAAGTCAGTTCTGACTTCTGTGGGAGTACAGTTGTCCAAACTGTATCTCCTTAAGGATAATCAGACTATAAGTATTTAAGCGCACCTGATAAAATCATTCTTCTGTTTATGTCATGTGTTAAGCATTAAGCATCAACTTAAATTCCCTTATCTCTGATCTCCCTGACTTGAGTTAACGAATGAGCTTTCATTCCTGATCTTAGGCCCCGGAGCACTTACTTAAGTACTTCGCGGGCCCATTCCGGACCACTCTAGGCGTTGCTCTATTGTAGGAGCTTTCTCGATCAAATGGAATGAAAGAACGTCGTCTTCTCATGAAATATTGAATGAAGATATTCGATCTATTCTTATACCATGTAATTCAGATGAAGATCGACCGGTATCTTTAGATAGCTCGAAATTACACCTTGTTCCCCGTATTCTGCACCAAGAGTGAATGGCCCAAAGCCATTAACTCTTGTTGCTGCGAGTGATAATGACGCGTATCAAATTCGTTTCTTCTGGATCGAAGCTCTATGTCTAATTCAGTCCTTCGCAAGCTTCCTTCAAAGGGAGAGTCCATAGGCGCGAATACTCGGATTTGGCTTGGAAGTGCTCGCTGAGCGGTCTGTCTATTGATGCACCGGATGTCTGTCCGAAAGCTCTGTTATCTCTATCTTCTTTTGACTCCTAGGTACTCTCTCACTTCATTCGTTCGTTTGGTACACTCCACTTGCTTGAGTGCTCGCTCCGGTACACTCGTCGGGTTTCGGTACACTCGTCGGGTTTGATATAAAGAAATTGAAACTAGGATTGAAGACAGCATGAAAGAATCCCTTGATAAGACCGATCCTCAAGCGTCACTATCCCCTCTTTATGGTAGAAAGATGCCCCCTTCTCGTCGATCCTTGGCTTTAAGTTGAGTTTCTTTCTGGTCCTCGTCCTCCCGGGATTGAAGTTAAGCGGTCTCCGGATATGCATCTAACTCAGCATAAGTATGCCATTGCCATGGAATGTTTCTTTCCTTGCCCTACTCCAGCACTACGCGAGCCATGAGCAAAGCATGCAATTAGCACTGGTAGAGCGGGGAGGTACTTGCCAGAAAGAAAGAGAGGGGAGCCAACCGAAAGGGAGAGAATAGACTTATAACGAACCCAATCATTATCATTATAATATCTTTCTCTTTCTTCACCTGTCATGTAGGAGGCGGATCCTAAAGTGCTTCTTTCTTCTTCTTTTTCTTCTTAGGTTTTTGTTTCTTTGGTGGGTACTTGTATAGTAAAGGCAGGTAGTACCCAAAGACTGACTTTAAAAAGGCTGCTATCTTAATCACGACGTTCTTAAAGGTTGGAGAGCCTACACGCCTACACAGAGTTTAAAAAAGGTTGGTATTAGCACTCGCTTAGGTGCTAAAGGTGGAAAGGTAGATAGATATGTGAGCCAATTAGTCCTTGAACTAGGGAGAGGAACGAGGGATACCGACGTCTCGACCAACGGGAGAGGGCATATTAATCCAATTCCAATTCCAATAGAGTACTATACTTGACTTGTGAAGGAGGAAATCGTAGTCCCACAGGATTCAAGAAAACCGGTAGACGTGTCGTTGACCAGCTCTTTTGGTCCCTCCTTTCCTCTGTCGCTCGAAAGCCTCCGCTTGCTTCTGTTGTTAAGCTTATTCCACCAGCTCCAACTAAACCATCTAGGTAATTAAGTACTCTTTGAGGATCGCTAGACAAGTCGGGGGCCGGCTCTCTTTCTCTTTAAAACAAGAATGAACAAAGAAAGAGTGAAAGGAGAAAAATAGATATTGACTAATTGGCCAGCATGCTATTCTCCACGCCCAATCATATATCGACGAAGCGGGGGGCTCCCACAAAAAACGTCTTTCTCAAACCAGAAGAAGGCTTTGTGTCGAAGGAAAGAAATGATTCTTATTGGGGTGTATTGTATGGGCCCAATGGTCTCCCAAGACCTAACCAAGGATCTAGTGGTAACCATTGTTTGGCGTGGATAGCCATAAACCTCTCCATGCAGGGACACTGAGATGCACTAGCGTTCGAAAACCTGCACCTCTTATAATTAACTCAACTAAGAAGATCTATCCTAGAACATCTTGCGAAGCCGGTTCGGTAGTTCTTGCATCGAACTATGTTAATGAACTCATAGGAACTGGCCTCATTCGCTGCAACTGACTTTTATAGATAGTACTAGAGTGATATCGCTATAGTTATGAGAAACTACGAAAGATCCACTCGACTATACAATAATCTATATCTCGATCTCTCTATCGCGTATCCGCTCGAGCCTATCCTTATATAAGATTTGCCCTGACTCTATTTAGAGCTATCTGACGAGACCCTTCACCTTAACCAGAACTATTAGGGGTCCCGGGGTAGCATCCCATAGAAAGATTGACAAGATCTTATAGGGCTGCGGATTAACGGGAAGATTAAGAACGGGTACCTGCTTCAACATTCACGTCGCTCCCGCTCGTACCTTTCTTTTTCACTCTCTTAACTATAAATTACTAAGCAAGAAATGCTGCCTTAGGGAAGGACAGATTGAAACTGCAGCTGTAGTGAATGGCTACTTATCACTCACTCAACATATCTCGGAAGGCAAAGGAAAGCGTAGGAGAGTTTACCCGGTCTGACTCGTGAGGAAAGATTTGGTTCGGTAGTTCTTGCCATTCACGTTGGTTAGAGGGC
The DNA here is from genome assembly GCA_037177295.1 of Kaempferia parviflora. NCBI lineage: Eukaryota > Viridiplantae > Streptophyta > Magnoliopsida > Zingiberales > Zingiberaceae > Kaempferia > Kaempferia parviflora. The sequence goes on along the minus strand of JBAMIE010000023.1, from coordinate 26,506 downwards.
CTTTGCTCTCAAATCATTACCTGCTGCCCTTACTTAAGCTACCTATTATTATCCCGTCCCGTACGAATCCGTTAGGTCTCAGAGTCCCGTCTTTACATGAACTTATCATCCCTCTCCAACTCAATCAAGCTACTTGACCTTTACTAGATCGTGAGTGGGTCTAATTTATTTAGACTACGAAAAGGAGACCAGCGGCCTCATTATAATTAAACCCTTACAACGCCTGGATCACTTTTTTTGTTTGCTGCTATACCTGGCTACGATAGCGCTTACCTTCTTGCTTGCTACCTTGGTGAAATGAAATAGGGTCTTGAATCCAGAAAAGAGAAGAGGATGCCACTGACTTTCTTTCTAATATAAGTTCGGTAAGAATCGGTGGATCAAATAGGACGAGCGAACTCCATCCACCCATCAATTCATTCTTCTCCTGCTTTAAGCACTCAAGTAGACCCAAATTCTCTTTGTTCGAGAAGTCACCGAATAGAGTAGTCCTGCGCGGAGGAAAAGAGACGGAAAGTAGGCCTTTGTTGACCTCTTTCGTTTGCAAGCCAAGGAGAAAAGAGAGTGATTCTTCCTCCTGAGGGAGGCTATAGAGGAGAGTGCCTGGTGCTAAGACTAGTAGGGAGCTATAGAGTTGCCTGGTGCTAAGATAGTGATTTCGGAAGTCTTGGTAGGAAGGGCAAGAGTGAGGTAGACTAAGAGGGCGAAAGGAAGACTGGTTCAGGATAGTTAAGATTAGAAGTGGGCTCAGGGGAGTGAAGATCACAAGCGCTTAATGGCTCAGAGGGGCATTGGGTCAGACAAGTCTGATCTACGACCGGGTCGGCGGAGTTCAAATGAGAGAAATGTAGCCTTAGTCAACCGCTTCATACGAGAGCCCAGTGGGACTGTACCGAGGGACTATAGCAGCGTCCTCATGGATCAAGCTCGAGTGCAAAGTTGCGACATAGGAGAGGCAGCGATCCGACCAGAGCAGAAGATCCGACCTTTTAAGTAAGGAAAGCTATAGTCGGGAGTAGGTCTCTCGCTTCCGAAGTGATAGTGATCAGTTGAATCATCAATCTCAGAAAGTCAAGGCGTAGTACCATTGCTTGACACGTTCCGCCTGTCCCAGCCCTTGAATCTTCGGATCGAATGAGAGGTGAGGTGCGAGTGATGCGGACTATGACCAGTCTACGGTTTCAAGCGCGAAGTCAGAGGCGAGAAGTCAGAGGCACGAAGTCAGAGGTTTCAAGCGAGATCCCTTTCTTCAGTTGATTGGTTAATTAAGGGCAGAAGCAGGGAAGCTATAACTCCTCGGGGGGAAGAAGGACTCTTTCCTTCCATTCTAGCCACTTTAGCCAATGACCACTTGTATATAAGCATTTCTAGTTCAAGTGGGAGAAGCGATCAAATCATCGTTCAAGTAGGCCAAGCCAAGCACGAGCTTCAGTTGAGTAAGATGGAAGAATTAGCGAGAAAGCAATATTTCAATAGACGAGAAAGCCCTTTGTTCAAGAGATTGATTGATCTCGAGAAAGGGCCAAGTACGGATGGGCAGCTCGTGAAACATAGTGGAAGTGAAACTCGCTGAGCCTTTTTTATTTTTGCCGGCGGAGAGCTCTTCGAGAAGAAGCGCACCCTATCAGTCTTAGGAGACTCAAACCCCGAGAAAAGGAAGGAGATCATGGCTCAATAAGTGGATAAGGGCTCGGCATCTGGAGAATCAAACCTGGCGTAGAAGAAGGAGAATGCAAAGGGAAGCCGCCAGCAAAGCTCTATGTGGCCTGTCAGGAAAGCAAGCATCGAATGGGAAAGCATCGTGGGAGCCGCCAGCAGGAGCTACGCTCTATGCGGCTGTGTCAGGAAAGTGTGGACCAAAGAAAGGGAAAATGGAGCGAGCGGGAATGCAGCTAACGAACTAGAGCATCGGGGGTGAGAGTAAAGAAAGAGCAGAGGATATATGATATATAAGGGAATGAGACGAGAAGCACTGTCATAGGCGAGTCAGGAAGACGAGTGGAACGTACTCGTGAGAGCCAACCTTTCCTTCAAAAAGCGGACCAGTAGGGAACCGACCGTGGGATTCAACTAGTGGACACTAGAGAGGTCTGAATCCGTAGCTATGGTAGGCCAGGCTGAGTCCTTGGCAGAGGCATACCTCATCCCGGGCAGAGATTCAGGAGGGGAGACGCTCCCCCGGTTCAAGTAGTCAAAGCAAGCATGGGCTTCGGCGAAAGGAGGTCCTCTGCCTATCTTCCCCCGGTCCCATCCTATGCGATGCCAAGGAACTCAATTCCCAGTGCCGCGAACGAACTCAACTCTATTAAGATAAGATAAGAAGTTAATGAAGAAAGAAGCTAATGAAGCTCAGGGGCAAGGAAGGGCACCTATAGTGATCAAACAACACACTAGTTCATAAGAGAGTGAGGCGGATGCGGATCAGGCAGAAGCAAGAGAGGTGCGAGGTGCGAACGAAGCAACAAGCCATTAGCCTATGCCTCGGAACTCAACACGAGGTGCTCTACAGCAAAGCCAAGGGCAAGGCAAGTTCCAGTGCTGTTCCAAGGGCAAGGCGCGGTGCGCTTTTCTTAGTTGCGCTAATTCTTCTTTATTTAAGAGATTTCTTCTTATTTAAGAAAGAGAAAGATTGAGAGAGAAAGAATCAAATCAAATTAAGAGAGAGAAAGAATCAAATGAGCTATGAGCTATTAGCCCAGTTAAAACCGAAAGTTGAAGCTCTCACTATTCTTTTCTTTTTGCGAAATTTCTCTCTTTTCAGTTCCTTTTGAGGAGCTCTCACTATTCTTTTCTTTTCTCACGAACTAATTAGCGAGCAGGGAGCAGGAAAGAAATTAGCGAGCAAGCAAGCAAAGCAGACAGACCTTAATCTAATCTTCAGTGCGAGCCGACCAGACAAGATAATCGTGCGTTATAGCTTCGAACTTGACACCTATCCGCCTGAACTCTTCTCTTTCAGTTTCTGTTTCGCTTGCCTTCGCAGATAAGATTAGTTGACTGACAACAGTGGCAGAAAAGTCAGGAAGCGGCTTACGAGCTCGTGCTCTCCTCTGGGTAGGTGCGAAGCGTGCAGCGAAGCGAGTGGAATTATAGAGCCCAGGGCCATAGGTCTCTCTAGGAAGTAGTCCTACTATATATATAAAGAGAAAGGCCACGAGCAAAGGCAGTGTTGCCTCAGCCTCACTCTATTCGTCCTTCGTTCTAGGCCTTCTCGTTCAGTCTCGGGTGAGCTAGACCAAATAGTAATTGATTGAACTGGGCTTGGCTATATTCCCGCTTGACGGAGCCGTTTGACGAAGCCGCTCCGAATTGCATTGCTTTCCTGGTTTTCTTCCCCTCCTAGAGAGCCTACCTGTGCTTTCTGCTTCTCAGCCTGGGACTATCTTCTTTCTCCGCCGAGTGAGGATTGCTCGGTTGACTGGGATGAGGGATGCCTCGTCTGACCGACCTTCATTCAAAAGCGCACCGGATGAACTCAACTTTGCCGCTTGACTCTGCCCCGTCGTTCTCACTCGGACCTTAGCCGAGTCACATCCTCAACCTGAGCCCATCCTCTCCGAGTGACTGAGCCCATATTAAGTGGTTTCCGAGGGTCTCTCACTTGGACATTTTTCTAACTCTAATCAAATTCTTTGCTGGTTTGCTTTGATTTCGGTTTCACTCAACGCCGTTATCTGTTTGCTTCGATAGGATTGCTTCAATTGCTTTTTTATTTAAGGATTGCAAAGAAGGAAGGGCAGTGAGCAGGATCAGTTCGACCTATCTTATCTCCCCCGAGCACCGCATCTTCGTTCACCCTTTCACTCTGCCCGCTTGCTTCCCTATGGTTGAACGATGCCCTCACTCTCCTACCCGAATTGATGATGGATGCCCTGATGACTCCCCGAGTAGATAAACAACTCCGCCCCTCCTCGATCGCATGCCGCGGCTAGCTCCGCATCACGAAGTTTCACTCGCTGAACCTGAAAACCTCACAGTCTTGTATTTTGTCCCGCCGATAGTTGACAACAGTGGCTAGAACAAAGATTTGAACAAAACAATTGAACTGATCAGAGAAAGAAGTTCTTAAAATTACCTATTAATAGAAAGACTCTCTGATTCTACGGATCACTGTCCGCTTGCTCCGATGCCCATCCCGTACGATCCAACTCACCGAACTCAAATGAAAAGACAAAGCTCCGTTCCCCACTTCTTTCTATTATGAACTGCCTAACCGACCTAAGATTCACTGTCACTGCCAGGCACGTACGATGCTCTCGAGAAGGATTTCTAGAACATCAGTCGATGGAGCACCTACTGTGAAGTGAAGAAAGAAGGGAAGCGAGTAGGAGTAGCATGCTTAGGTAGCTTAGGTAGTAGGGCTCAGGAGAAGTCTTCCACTACGTAGATAGTCAGTGGTCGTTCCAGTGAAGGGCGTCCATATCCGATCCGCCCCAAGTTCATCGCTACCCTTTCGATTCTCTTATTGCTCCTTGTCCCCGAACGAATTCATTACTAGAGCGGACCCGGATCAGTGAATTGAACCGAACGAAGCCAATCTCATCTCTTCTTGAATCTACTTCGCTCCTTGGACTCGTCTGCCCTATGCCCTAGTCTTTCGTATGCCGTCAGCCGAAGAGTTATGATCTAGCACCTCTGCCTTGCTCGCTGGGATTCCTTTCTATGGTCGCAAAGTCACCGACGGGTCTTACCTCACTGCCTCTCATGCACTTGCCTCTGCGGACTGTCCCCAACTTTGATTCTTCGTCTACCCGGCATAGGCTTTCCTATTTGAGCCCAAGGTGGAGCGTTGCCCTTCTCTTTGGGTTCGCCTCTCCTACTGGGTGTGGGGATCTCTCGCAGCTCAGCCTCTCTACTCACTCGACAAGTGGGGTACGATCTCTCGATCTACGCACCTCCGTCTCTTGAGAATAATGACTTAAGAACTGGCTTAATGACTTAAGAACTGGCTTCACTGAGAATGAAAAAAGTAGGGACATAAGATAGCTTTCTTTACTTTAGAACTCGTGACACGAAAATCTCACTGAATTCAAAGACTGAGCACCGAAACCGAACTATGGCCTATAGAGTCCAAGCTAAAGGAGCCGATCTTAGAGATAGATAAGAGAAACACGAATAAGAAGTCAAGCGAAAGGGACTGAGTGCTACATTCACATGGACCGGAAGACCCTCATCTTGACTTGAGTTCATTAAATAATGAGAAACCCACGCAATTCAATTCCTACTCTCCCGTAAGCGTACCAAAAGAATAAAAAACTATGAACCGTAACATATCGATAAGGATCTATTCGCAGGAGGGGAAAGAAATATCTTGCAAGATCTGCCCTAGCCTACCATTGAACTCAAAGGTCTGGTTTCCGAGCTCATTCAGGTACCAGAGCAGAGTCAGTGCTGCTATTGGGGAAATATCTATATCGTTGGGTGAAACTCACTTTCATTCTTATTAAACTTCACGTCTGGATTGCAAAGATTTCGCAGAGCAGTAGAATTGCAAAGATTGAGCTTCGGTTCTTTGTTTTGATGGATCGCTTCACTTCTTCTATCCTATCCCCGCTTCCCCACATCTGCTTCCACCAAGACTGATCGGAGTCACTTGAGTTCAGGTCTCGCTCATCAGTAAGAGTCCCGTATTCAATTCCGTTCAGGTCTCGCTCCTTTACTTATAAGTAAGTTTGGCTCTGTCTCGCTCCGTTCATCGCTCCCCGACCTCTACTCCCGACTCGACTAGTCTCTCTTGGCAGTGCTCTTTCTCTCGCTGCCTCTCCTATTGCTCTCCCGGCTGTCCGAGCTAGGCATGAGATGGTTCACGGTAGGCTCCCGATGCATTCCCATTGCTAGGCTAAGTGGCTAAAATGGATGCATTGGCTTGGTTCGGTCTCTCTCTTCGGTCTGAGAGTGCGGGCTGCGGTCATATATTATCTAAATTCTCACTTTCCTTGTCGTTTCACTCTTCCGTTACTACCATCTAGAACGAGAGCACAAATGAAGGAGTGGATAGGCGCTCAGTCGATTAAGAGAGAGCAAGCGATTATACTCGATTAAGAGAGAGCAAGCGCTCAGTTCCGAAAGAGAGAGCAAGCGATCATCAGTCGAATAAGAGAGAGGGCGGCGAGCATAGACCAGCTCGTGAGAAGAATGGAAAAATGGGATTCGAACCGCTTTCTGGCAAGTGGAGCTCGTGAGGCTCATTGCTTTCTGGTCGGATCGCTCAGTAGGAGAGAGCTTCCCCTTTCTGAACCGAACCGACCTCCTAATCGGATCTCAGGCACTGACCGACCGACTGAGGATTCTTGGCTCCCTTTTTTAGGACTCTAATTGAACTCTTACTAGCCGAGCCTGATTAACCAACTAGACTAGGTTGAACCCTCGCTTTGAGTAATCAACTGAGCCTCGTCACCGACGAGTCTTTCCTATCTGATCCCATCCTCACCGAGTCTGGTCTTACCTTTCCTCCCGTCCAGGAACGGAGACTCACCCTTCTCTCATCTATCCTTTCTGTGCCCTAACCAATCAACTGAAGAAAGGGAAACGAGGGACCGAGGTGCGAAGCAGAATTGACCTATTCAACTCGAAATTGAAGAAAAGAATTGAATCAAAGAACTTATGATCTGAAGCTCGCTCGTAAGTGCATCAAATAGGTCGGGCTCTTGCTCTTGCGAAGCTACATAGGGGCAAGGTAGATGGTAGATAAAGTGCGCAACTACTATTTGGATAGGAGCTCGGCTCTCGGAATGAAACTGATCCTCGTATTGAAGTCTCTTGCTCTAGCTCCTCACCTCAGTTCTAGCTCCCGTGTTGAAGTCTCTTGCTCTAGCTCCCGTGGCACTTAAGATTTAGTCGCTCCCGTGGCACTATCTAATAGTATAGATTGTTGTCGCTCCCGTACGGTCATCCGCATTAAACTCTAGCTTGAGTTCGCCTATTCACTGAGGATGATCTTAGCCGCCTAGCACCTTCTGCTATCGTGCCGGTCTTCGGCGCCATGGAACTTCGTGAGACTCTGAACCGTCCGGTCCCTTCCCTTCTCTATCGTTCGCACCTTGATTGGCATTCCTTTCTGCGCATAACTTGAAGTCGGATAAAGCCTAGAATCGTAGCCTACCCGCCTATCGAACCGATCGGGGACTGATGAATGATCTTTAGAAGAGTGATAGGCACCCTCGTCTCCTTGCTGACCTAGGGGTCTTTATCATTTCAAAAGCTCGTCACCGGGTTATAATCAAGTCCCTTCTCCACTTTCACCTGGTGTATTATTGGAGACAGGCCGGGGCGCGACTGAACTTATTATATTATATATTAGCCGGGCACTTTAGCCGGATCATAAAAGAAGTCCACAAGGCGAACTTAACCTATTGATAGAGCCTAGCCGGATCATTCACTATAGCCCTACCGAATTACCTAACCACGCCATCTACCATCTAATTGAACTGCCTGCCTTCCTTCTCGCCGATGATAGCCGACCTTATATACTCTTTCCTTGAACGAGCTCCTCTCGCCCAACTATACGTGGGATGAAATTGAGTGATGGTCAAGCTCCCTCTCGCCCAACGAAGCCGATGCTTGCAAAGAAGACACTACTTGAACCAAAGCGTCACTGAGATCACAGTCCCGAAGCGAGGCATGCAAAGGAGAGTCCCGAGAGAGTTCCCATTGCTTTGGAGAGGTGGCGTGCTGATCGTCTTCTTTTCCCCGGTCAACCCCAACCGAACCTTCTTTCAGAATGAGTTGGAAGAGGGACAAGTGAGGTCGGCCCATAGTGCCATAGAGAGTTTGGACAGCGCGGACAGCATGGAATGGGCAGCGGTAAGTGGTCGGGACAGAGGGCTAGGACAGCAAGCATGGACAGCGTTAGCGGTCGGGACAGCGAGCTAGGGCCCGTACTTGCTTCAAGAGAACTACCGAGAATCGTTGCGTGCTCTGATGTACCGTTGGATGTGGAGGAAGACTAGGACCGCCGAGTGATTCTGACTTGGCTTGCTATCTAGCGACTAACTTGGCTTGCTATCTAGCGACTGCTTCCTTTCCTCCTATGCCGAGCGAATCTGACTTGGCTTGCCTTGCCTCCTCCTCCCCAGTTTTTCCCGTGCCGAGGACTGGGCGGTTCTATGAATCTGACCCTTCTTCTCTGCGTGCTATGGCTTTCCCAGACCATCCTCTCATCGGTTCAAGACAGAGCTCTCAAATGAGAAAACCACTTGACTTGCTAAGCGGGGAGGCGAGACAAACAAGACAAGACTTGAAGAAAGCAGGAGAGAAGGGGAATGTTGGCCTTAGAAGCGGAGAATCAATCCCGGATCGATCGACAGCTCGTGTTTAGCGAGTAGAACGAGCACACCCACCGCTGAGTATACGAAGCCTACTATGTTCCATTTCAGGCTCAGTCCCAGGCAGTGTGAGATGACGGAGGAGAGGCGGAGCAGCGTACGTGAGAGCACAGGCTCGGCTTCGGGGGAATCAAACCGAAACCCAGCTTCGGGGGAATCTAACCTGCCAAATTAAGCTATGCGAAATGTGGTTTTGTAGGGGAATCCAACCTGGGGATGAGGAGAAAGCCGGAGATCCTTGAGGAGAGGCTGCGAGAGCTTAAGCCCTTCCCCCCGAGTGTGTAGATCCTCAGTGGAGCGGGGTAAGAGCAGGGAAAGGAAAGGCAGACAATCTTATATCAGCTGGAGAAGGCGGAGGTTGCGACAATCACAATGATCAGATCTTGGGAAAGAAGATAGGTGGTCGGTCCCTTCCCTTTCCAGTAGGCCCTTTTATTATCGCAGCAGTAGTCGTATATAAGCAGAAGCTCGTGCAAAGCAGTGGACGCACCGTGGGATGAATTTCGCTCGCTCGTTCGTGGCACTCTTTCGCTCACTGGCATCTGTCAGTTGAGTTCTTTTTCTCAGTCTATCTATTTCTTTTCAATTTGTTTGATAATCTGTTATTATTCCTGTTGTCAACTAATCTCAGAGTCGTGAGAGCAAGCCTGATCTCTGCTACAGGGAAGGAGGATGTGGTTTGGGAGGAGAAGGACAGGAATGAAGCCTGGTCAGGGTTTACTATCTCGCTATCCACAGTTGGTAGTAGTGAATGGAACGAAGCAAGTAGTGGTGTGAATGGAACGAGGCAAGGGCCGGGGAGATGTAGATGGGAGGACTAGAAGAAGCGGTCCCAGAGGGACTAGAAGAAGCGTGCAGAAAGCCGATGCCAGTAGCGAACGAGGGTGTGCCGTAGCGGACGAGGAGAAAGCCGATGCCATGCCAGTAGCGAACGCCTAGGAGAGGAACTAGCTCTAGCCGAATGAGGAGGGGATGGAACTAGCTCTAGCCGAATTGAGTAGCCATCCCTTGATTGATTAAACCATTCACGAGCCTTCAAGTGGAAGGAAGGGAAATCAGCTGGCCTACTAGCGAGCCCCCTATTGGAATTGTTTTTCGGATTCGCCGACCTTCTCATTTCAAAGGATAAGTGGGTAGGAGGATATGAAGTGAAAGGTATCAAAAGGATATGAAGTGAAAGTAGCCTACCTTAGATGGAATGGAAGTGTGTGCAGAGCCGATAGGTGCGGAGCGGATGTGACTGCGATGCAATGAGAGGAAGGATCAAGAGTGTAATGAGGCCAGCGCGGATAGTAGTGGCTTAGGAGGGCGTCCAATCCTATCCTACCTGTACGGGGCACTGTGGTCTTTTCTTCATTCAATAAGGGAATCAAAGTGACTAGGCGTATGCGTACGGGAAAAGAGTAACGATCTGTGCTTTTCTACCTCCGCTCCGTCAATTCTTTCCACACCATGGAAGCCGGAAGCATAGACCTTGAATAAGCCGTGGTCTTCAAAGAGGAGGTCAAGTATCTCTCTATTCCCAGTTCAGTTTCTCAGCTTCAGCATCTCTTGGCAATGAATGGCTTCCCTACTCATGATTGTTAAGCCCGCGTCGCATAAGAAGAACCACGAGAACTGATCCGTGGGGAAAGAGCACAGAGGAGGCTCTCGGCATGGAGAAAGGTAGACATATATCTGACCTGTCCGGTCTTCGTGGGATGCTTTTCCCGAATGGAAGTCCGTATCTGATCTTGGTGTCTACTAGTGGAATGTCTCAACAGTGGAGAGGAGAAGCCGACTAAGTGGGGAAGTCAGTCATAACATTCGCTCCTGTGTGACGCGGACAAGTGAGGTGCGAAGTGGCTAGGCCCGGTCTGGGATGGACGAAGACGAAGACAAACTCAGAGCTGATTCGGTCCCTATCAAGAGTAGGGGCGGTGGTCTATAAGTTGGGAGAGTTGGCCTATCAGCCATTGCAGTAGTCATAGTAAAAAGGGTATTAATTATCATTCTGCTTCGCGCCTATCTAATGGTCCTTGCACTCATGACGGGACGGCACCCGCCTACCTCTTTCCTACTGGAGTCTTGTCCCCAACTTCTGAGTCGTCCCCTATGGTAGAGTCCTCTCCCGAGAATAGAAGTGGAACTGGTCTTAACAATAGAAGTAGAAAGAAAGAAAATGAATAGGAAGTGAACTTCTATTGTTAAGACGAGTGGTTGAAGCCGCCAATTGCAGCGAAGCAACGGCCACCACATATCTAATCCGCGAAGCAACGAGCCAGCGAGGCGGAACGGAGTGGAGCCAGCAGAAATATACGAGAAAGGACTCTGAGGGTGTTCTTGGAAGATCAAGCACAGATATTAGGACAATGAGGGAAGAGAAAGCAGGCACAGCACACGGTTTGGAACCCTCTCCCTGACAAGTCCCTTTTTAATCCGCTCGCTAACCTGCCTACTTAATTCTTCATGCTCCGATGGACTCATCCGAGTTGCAGCTTGATTCAGAAGAACAAATCCTGGGATTAGATCGATCTGATGTTGAATGTCACATCTTGTCAAAAAAACCCCGTATTTTTAATTAAAAAAAGAGAGATTTAAGCATTCACAAACTAGTTGCTATGAGGACTTCCTTACTATATAGAATAGAGACAGTAAAGCTACCATCCCACAGGTAAGATTGAAGATCTCTCTTTCCTCTTCACTTCACTAGCTGCCCTATTCGCTTAGCTACTTGCCTCAGGTATTCCCACAACAGCGTATAAAACTACAGCGGATGGTAGCATCGGTTGCGGTTGCCGCTCTATCTATTCTCTTAGTTCCATAGCTGCGCTTCCTACTAGTCGGATAGGAACAACTAACTACCTAGATACCTGTCTTGATCGATCTAATCTATTCTTACCTTTCTTTGCTTAGCTTGCTCCTTTGTTCTGGGCTACTGCTTTGATTCGATTAACTATTGCGAATTTCTTCATGGAATGAAATAGAAATAATTCTTCCTCCCCGCACGTAGACTAATAGAGTTTGCCTAACAGAGGAGTAGGCAGGTGGGAAGTTCGGACTCCCTGGGCTGTTAGGTTCGCTTCGACGATTAAAAAGCTCTTTAGCTACCAAAGGGCTTATAGGTCGACGGCACGTTACGAGAGGTTCTGCCCCAGCCTTGTCCATTAGCCATTCTAAGTGGGGTAGTTGAAAAGGCCCTCGGGTCCCTTTGTACGCGTGATCGTAGACCACAGAAAGCCACTTCCGAGAATTCTTATTCCCCTATCGATCCTCAACTCGCCTTTCTCTTTACATACATGCACTTCATCCTATAGACGCAGGTTTGGAACCCTGGTGTGGTAGTTCGATGAGCTTGAACCATTCCGTCTCATATGCTGTCTACTCTTAGTGTGCTAAGCTTTTTTGAATGAAGACAACAATCGTCGGGTGGAGTAGCCCTATATTTAGTAGACTTCTCCTTTGCCTCGCAACTCAGACAGAGGGAGAGACTGATTTTAAATGAAAAAGCTTGCTCCCTAAGATCCCACCCCACCGTCATTGATCCTGCTTACTTTACTGGCTAAGATCAACTATGGGGCACTCAAAAAAAAGGCTGTACTTCCTTTGCCAACTGAAAGGAGCACAACTACTAATAGATCTTATTCGCTTGCATGGACCCATATCCCGGGTAACTAGAAAGAAGGAAGAGGGAAAGCAAAAAAATATTTGACCTAGAGTCTTTTGCCTTGTGAGATACTACTCTTTGAAAGGCTTTCCTTGAAAGGCACTATCAAAAGCTATCTTCCGCCCTAGAAACTTCTCCTACAATGCAATGGGAATAGCAGAAATGGTTGGGGAGGAAAAATCTTTTTATAGAGAACGTAATACGCTTACCCTGGCCTGCAGGTTTTCCTTTCTCTCGAGCCAGTTACTTATTTTGGCCTTTTACGAAGGCTGATAAGAAGACCCTTAGGAAGGAAAAAAGAAAAGGGAATAAACTCCAACTCCTGGCCTACTATCGAAGAAAACTGGCCTGGCTAGTACGACAACAAAGGAGATTGCCACTCCAACGAGAACTCAAACCCCAAGAAGAGCATTCAAAACTTTTGGTAGATTCCTTTTGATCTGGATGACAAAAAGAAATAAGGCTTTCCACCCCTGCTCTCTTCCTAAAAGACCATCAAAAAGGGAAAGCTAAAGAGAAGACACTAAACCGGAAATAGAGGATGGAACCTTAGACGAATACATAGCCGGAGAGAGGGAATAGGCGGATTACGGAAAAAACTATCTGCGCTATTCTGTGAATCCGAAGGTCCAGAATTCCCAGCTTGGATATGAAGGTATGGGGGGATCCGGAGTATCTTAGTCAAATAGAGGGCTCTCACGGTTGACTAGGCCACGGCTTTAGCCTAAAGCTAGGTTGGATTGGATAGAGTAGGAATGATACGATTCTGAAGAAGCCGTTTCTAGGGATTTTTGTGGTTCTTTCTAGTCCAAATCAAAAAAGTATGGAACTGAGGCTGGCTGTAGTTCCTTTTCAAAATGAAAAAGTATGTGAAGGGGTGGAGAAGTATAAAGGTGCGAAACTTCTACCTAATGGATTCGAAGACTCGAGCTATCCCTCTCCTCTCAAAATATCCATAACCACTTGCCTTAAAGTGCTCGATTCATGAGCTTTACAGGCCGGAGACTTTTGAACGGTGCGCAATATCGGCTATTTGGCTCAGTCAGCTTCAAAGCCGTAGCGCGCTACCCGCTAGGTTCAATCAAATCAATGAATCAGATTCCCACTTACCTACCCAGTGGGGATAAAGACTATCAAGTCGACCAGGACTTGCCCGGAAGGGAGAATCAATCTCTCTTTCCGATGCGATATCCGATATATGATGTGATTTGCTGACTTATCCTACAGGTTTGTTTCCGCTTTATTTACTAATTAAGGCGAGTTTCCTTCCTAACACCTTTTGCACACTAATGGAACTTCTAATACTTCCTTCCACAGTAACAGGCATTCGCCCATAAGCAGGTGGGAGTTCTTAATAAGGATACTTTTGATCCAAAAGTTGACAACTCCCTGTTAGTTCACATTTATCCTCACAAGCCCACAAGTAGTATAGGTCTTATC
>JBAMIE010000023.1:0-12996 GCA_037177295.1 Kaempferia parviflora | reverse complement strand
TGCACGACTCTTGCCTGCTGGGGATCGACCGAGAATATTAGGGAGATGGAGATATAGGGTATTTCCGATAGGCTCGACTGCTAAGGCAGGGATTAGATCTTTCGTAGTTTTGAATCACTATGTCCATGAACGACTGGTGCTGGGGAGAGAGAGAGTCTGTATCTTGTATCTGCTTTTTGTATCTGTATCTTGTTGTAGACCTTTTGTGAATCTTTCGTAGGCTTTGGGCCATTCACGATTCACCACTAGGAGCCCCAAAGTCCCTTTACGACTATCCGTAGTGATTAAAAAAGAAACTACGAAAGATCTACCCCTACCCCAAATAAGGAAGGTCGATCCCAGCACCAGCAGATTACAGTATTGCGTGAATGGCTGAGTACCGTCGTAAATTGCTACGCCCCAAAGGCAACAACGTTCATGGCGTCGGAGACGCCATGAACTCTCACCTTTGATTCAAAAAAACACTACGAAAGAATCTCTCCCTGCCCTCGTACCTAATAAGATAGGTCGATCCTAAGCAACAGGTCGTGAATGGCGAACTTAATATTGAGTCTAACATGGTATTTCCTTTGGGGCCCTCCTTGCCATTCAAAACTACGAAAGATCTTCTCTCAGCAACTTAACTTATAGTAGTCGTGAATGGCGAAATATAGTCTAGTCTACAATTGCCCCAAAGGCCATTTATACTCCAGGCACCAGTCTAACATGGCTATGAAAAACGTAGAAAGATCTGCGATTCAAAAAACACACTACGAAAGAATCTATCCCTACCCCTACAGCAACAGGTCTACAATGGCACGCAGCAACAGGTCGAATATCTAAATGGCAGGCATACCATAGTCGTAAATGGTGTACCATTGACTCTTTCCTAACTTTATTTCGATCTATATACCCTTACGGATGCCGTGGGGTTGGTCAGAACTGAGGGACAATGCCCCCCTAACGTGGGCCCACCTGCGAAGCAACTGGTACAAGGGCGGGGGGGCGCTTTGGTTTCGTGCAACGCCCCCGCGAACAGGCGGTTGTCATTTGAAAGTGAAGGCCCCACCGTCGGCGCCCTCGCTCTATTGGCAAAACGCTTCGAAAGAAGAACGTATCGCCTTTACCCCGACCGGCCGGCCCTACCCTTTCTTTGCCCTAGGCCGCCTAGCTCGTCATTCTTTGAGATCTGGATAGAGTCTCGCTCCGGGGAGGATTCTTTAGATCTAACCATGCTGCAAGCTGCAAGCGTAGGCAATTCTTTCCGTTGGGGTGGGGCGCGCCAAAGCAACCGGGGGCCCCTCCGGGGTCAGTACTTGAGTACTATCTTCTTTCCACTAACTTGAACTGGCTGGCTACGTTTTGTAGCGCGCGTACTCTGATCCTCTTCTACGAATCTACAACTCTCTTTACTGAGTCCATCTATATCCCGCTGTCTTTTTATTCTATTCTTTCATTTCAATGACAGCTTCAACTAGGCTCCACTTGAGAGATGGTTGAATGTCTTAATCAAGATAGGGTCAGGGGCGCGTCGGAACGGTAGCTGCTTAGTCTCATCCGAGAGTCCAATCTCTTTGTACTGTGCTTTTGTGTCTGTGAATAAAAAAGAAAGAAGGGCTTTAGGCTCCTTCCCTTCCACAGCATAGCAGCGCTATCAGGTACTACGAGCCCTCTGCCCCACGCATCTAACCAGCTCGCGTGGTTCACCGGTTCCACCGAAAACTCGAATTTGTTGAAGCGGAGCATAGTGCGTCGCCGAGCGAGAAAGGTCTCTTCTTTCGGTTTATTCACTGATCTGAAATGAAACTTAGAACTTATTGATTGATTCCTGGGGCTAGGCGTTCGGATAGACGAACCGAAGACGCACTTCTCAGATCAGTGACGGCCTCTCCAGCGGAGCAGTAGCCGGGGCCCCGGATGCGCTAGCGATCGGCACGGGAGTGCTTGCCCGGGTTTCTCGGCCTGGTATCCTGCACCTCGCGTTCATGATATCTACATTCAACTGTGCCCCGGAGACAGGGTCGAAACACGCCCGCCCCGTGTGCCTCTTTCACGACATGCTTTTGTCCCGTTCCTGTGGTCTTAACGCGTTAGAAGAAGTCGTGTCCGTCCCGGACATCTGCAACGTCCTCCCACGCCTTTCTTTTTTCATATGGGACAAAGATCAGGAAAAGACGGACCGGACCCATTCGGTGACTTTCGCGGTCGCCCTCACTGAACCGACTTGGATCTGAACTACGATTCAGATCAAGTCTTACCGAAATCGGATTTCCTTTTCGTGCCATATTAGCTTAGACTTGACTTAAACCCCTTTCTTCCCTTTCCGTCCCGTCCATCCCTTCCCTCCCGTCCAATCTTTAAAATTGCGTTAACGGGGGGGAGCAGTCGGTTGAGCAACCATTTCACCAGCAGAACTATATTCTCTATAACCCTTCCCGACAAGCCTCTTCATTTCTTATCCAGCATTCAGCCTTGTTTTATCCATTCTCACTCCCTCGCAGAAGACTGAATCTATATCCTGTCCTGAACACGAACCCAATCTCCACCGTGACCTACTTCTACTTGGATGACCTGCCTGACGCTCTGCTCTCGACTTAGCTAGCTTATTATCTTATTTAAGAACGAAAGAAGATACTAGACCAGGATAGGATGATGCATGGGACATAGAGCGAAGTCGAAGAGACACTTGGCAATGGACAGATTAGTCTCAGGGGTTTCGTAATGGCTCAACTCTGAAGGCTCTTCTTCAATAGGTGCCGACCCAGCGAGTGAGGTACGAACGAGCGAGCTTCTTTCCTCCAACAGTCAAAGAATGGCAAGTGTTACACTTAATGTCCTACTTAATCAAGATAATGGCAAGATCGAATCGGCATGCTCTAAGATGGCAACGACATACAGATTAGCTTTTTGTCAAAGAATGGCAAGACATACATCTTATTGTTGGATTTGCTTGAATTGTTTGCCAACATCTGCTTTGTCTTCTTTCTTTGGATCCTACCCGACCTCTTCGTTCTTTTCTTATCCGCCTAGGCCAGGGCAGGAGAATATTATAGGCCTGCAGGTCCGGGTCAACTCATGACCTCCACCTCTCCTCTCTAGGGCAAGGTTTGATAGTGAGACCAGGGCTCAGGGAAGGAGGGGCCTGGGACCGGTCTGCTTCCGAGTCCCGCTTCCGGACGGGTGCCATAGGAAGATTCATATGGGCCGGAATAAATGGGCCTGGGCCGGATAAATGGCACGGAGAAATGGGTCTACTGTTCGACCTCATACCGAAGACTGGTGAAGAGGCATTGCCTATCCTTGATCTCCCCGTCCTACCGACTATGATTAGCACCGGAGGAGTGATAAGTCTATCTCTTGATTGAAAGGAAAGGAGCGAAGACATTCATCTTAATTTAATATAGCCACCTGGGGGAAGATGAGCCAGCACGCACCGAAGTCCTGAAGTTGGGAATTCAACAAGAGAGCATGGGACCGCAGTGGCTGCTATCGGACTCCCTACTCGTAAGCTCTTTCTTTGCCCGGCCTAGGACTCATTATCATGTCACCCGCCCCGGTAACCATAACTAGTTCGTTTATGGGCTACTGGTCTAATGGTCTGTTCTTCCCGGACGGATTCCCACGTGCGCTTAAGTAGAAGATCAAGTCTTCATTCGCACTTTCTCTATCCTAGTTCACACCGACTTGAGCCCTTGTGGTGCCATGGTAGTGAGCCTTCCCCCGCTTCGCCCCTCCCGAAGACCGGAAGGTGAGCCATTCACAAGCTATGGGCCTGGCCTCTGCCTGAACTCTAATATCAAGCCTTCCGAAGACCACTTTTGGTAGGTAGTACTAGGTAGAGTGGATCCCGTTCTGACACTCGTTAGCATGGCAGTGCCTCTTCCTTCTCCTTTCCCGTCTGCTTCTTTCTTTAGATGCCCCAACTCATATGAGCATGAACTTCTTCAGTCTCTGCTCTGAGATGCTAGTGGGGCACTCTATAGTGAGTGAATTGTGAATTTAGCCGACCTGACCCGAGAAGAAGGGAATAACTATTCGCTTCGAACCTAGCGAGCGGCATGAGCGAGTACTTTATTTAGGCCCATGAGCGAGCAGACAACTTGGATTCTTGCTTTTTCTTTTGAACCGATCGAACGTCAAGGCTTAGGACAATGACCAGGAGCTGCTCCGACTCCTCTCACTCCCCTCCGGTCCTCAACTCACCTACGAGTCTTAGACCTACTCTTCCCGTCCTTCGTCCTTCACTACTTTTCATGTTCTTGGAGGTGCTTCCATCCAGTATCTACTAATTGTACTTGTACTCGTAGCCATGCTTCCTTATTCTAATAGTACTCTAGATCGGTACTGATTGGATAGTGAACCGCTCACTCTCCTCCGCCCCGACCTACATGTCTAATGTCTACCTCTGCCTGTAAGGAGATGGCTCCGAGAAAGCTGCGGTCCGGGCACCTATTCTCGTCCGCTAATAGCTCATAGTCACTTTAGCACGTAGCGGTGAGTTGAGAAGCTGGTCTGTCTCCCACTAATAGCCCAGCAACAAGACCACGAATGCCTTGTAGTCGTTGCACTCTATAGTTCCTCTAACTCAAGTTCATTGGTAGAGTCTGCGTCGTCTGCACTTCTTCGCTTTATCATCCTCAATTCATTATAATATAAGAGTTGTGCTCATGGTTCTAGATCGGGAGAGAGGGGGTCCCTCAACTAAAGATCATGAATCCGATCGGTTCGATAGGCGGGCAGGCGTAGATTCCATGCCTACTTCGGATAGAACCGCCTATACCTAAAGAAGGGCCCCCTACTTCACGTGCGGATATGTACAGTTATGGGAAGGGAAAAACCGTTGAGGCGAGCGCTTCCACCAGACCAATCAATACAAGGAAGCGCGGTCCCATCATTATTACACCAGATGAGTTGAATGAAAAGGAGCGAGCACATGATCTGAGGAGAGCGCATTGGTCCACGGAGCGGTAGATGAGTTGAGCCAGCAGCCCACTCCGCGGTCGGCTCAAATATAGATAGTTTACTACACGTGTTCACGAACTCGGTCCTATGCGTCACGGGTCCTATGCATCACTAACGTTCGCTCCTCCACCTTTATTTAGCCGGGTTCCCTATTCTTGCACTCGCCATTCACTCTTTCCATTCAAGTCTCCAGTAGTCGGAGACGAGGACGAATCCATACCTCATCAAATAAGAAAGGAATGATAATGATTCCTACGCGGATCAGACATCCGTTTACAAGTGAAAGAGCAGTGCCATGCCAATCTTCTCTTCTTTCATCCATTAGAGCAGTAGCAGTGCCAATCTTCCCTATCTTTTTTCTATCTAATCAAATCCCAAGTCAAAGGCTAAGATCATGGCACCTAATGATGGATTACACCATTCGGTTCCATGAGCAGGGGAGGCCAAGCATTATGATCCTCTCCGATTCAGCAGCAAGGCAAG
Organism: Kaempferia parviflora; assembly: GCA_037177295.1. Taxonomy (NCBI): domain Eukaryota; kingdom Viridiplantae; phylum Streptophyta; class Magnoliopsida; order Zingiberales; family Zingiberaceae; genus Kaempferia; species Kaempferia parviflora. The sequence continues at coordinate 7,572 of JBAMIE010000023.1, read as the reverse complement.
AGTATGTTAAAGAAAAATGGAGAGCGCCCAGATGAGTTGGATCAAGCCTTTGGGGAAGCCAAAGAAGGAAGCGCAGAATAAGTGGAAAAGACTTGAATTGGATAAATCTCCAAACTAAGTGCGTATCGCACAAGGTCCTTCATTTACTAAAAAGAATGGTGCCATTCCCTTAGTGTGAGTCGGGAAGTGAACTACGAATAAGAGGGCACCGGACTTCCAAGTCAAATTGCTCACTCGCATTCAAAGAAGACCCGAAAGCAAGAAAGCTACAGACAGAGCTAGGCCAGCTGAGAAAGCCTCTCTCTTACTAATACCAGATCGGTAGATTTATAGGTGTCAGCGAGGGAGATTTGATAGGTCGGGCTGGAGAATCTTCTTTTTCTGATCCCTTAGTTTAGGGAAGACTCCTGAACAAGAGGATGACTCGGAAGGATGACTCGGAACTAGTAGAGGCAGGCGATAATTGGTCAATCATCAACAAGAAAGACGGCTGGCGAGATTCTCACGAGAAAAAAGAAAGAATCACAACTGCCGATTGCGTGGTCTTCGGTGCGTGCCTCGTCCTTTTTTGCATGACCTTGGAGATCCCCCTCGTGCTACGCTATCTTCCCACACATCCCCTCGTGTCTGATGCCGAAGACGAAGGCATCTTTGGTCTAAGCCCGAGCCCACGTAGGTTTTATTGCCCCCTTCCGCGTCACTCTTCTTGCTCGCTCCCCGCTAGGCACCTTGAATGGACTGATGGAGCATATGCATGCTTTATAAAGATGAGATGATTGGTAAGGGCTTATGAACCTGGTACTCTATTACATAATAGTAAGGGGATGGCACCTATAGGGACATTCGAGTAGTAGGCCTAGATTAGATATAGGGAAGCACCATTCGAGTAGGCCTAGATTCTATAGTTCCGTTCGAAAAAGTAGATCGTAGGTTATGGTAGCAAATAGGACAGAGATCAGTGGGGGACTAGCAGAGATGGCAGAGTATATAGCACGAGATGGAGTGGGAAAGGAATGGCTGCCCCCGGATTGGCTAATCCAGTGAGATGCCCGGATTGGCTAATCTAGTGAGATGAGAGGTCGTCCGTGCTCTAGTCTCCAGCCGCCAGTCGATGGGGATTCAGTATAGTGTGAGCCGGCTCTTGCTCTTGTGAACAAGTCTCAGTGGTCAAGTTTGCTTGCTCTCTCATGTGTGATAGTCCGGTAGTGAGAAGGACAAGTAGTGAGAAGTGCCTTGGAGTCCGGGAAGAGTCATGCCGTGGAGAAGACAAAAGGCGGACCATCTCAGGATATATATGCTAAGAAAGAAGGGTGAGGAGAGGCTCATACAGTGAGGGTCACTCAGAGGCCTGCGAAGGGCTTTCTACCTTAGGACCCGGGATTAGGCAAGAGTCCAGATTAGGGGTATAAGTCCAGATTTGGGGTAGAGAAAATAGGGGCTAAGGGCAGGGATAGATCTTTCTACGTTTTGAATTCACGCAATTACTGTAATCTGCTGAGGGTATCCGTAAGGATAGGCTCGAGCGCATGCGAGAGGGTATCCCCGATAGGCTCGCCCTTAATTTAGTAAGTTCTAAGGAGAGGGCCGACGTAAATCATAGTTGAGGGATCGTTTTATAGTAAGGGTACGAACTGATAGGCTCGACTGATACTGAGAAGGGCTTCTGACGATGGCTCGCTTTACCGTAATTTAGGGAGAGAGTAGAGTGAATCTTTTGTAGGCGCATGCCATTCACGCTGTAATCTGCTTGGGCCGACGTAAATCATAGTTGAGGGATCGTTTTCTTTTATAGTAAGGGTCAGAGTGAATGGCTTTGGGCCATTCACGCAATACTGTAATCTGCTGAGGGTATAAAAGATAGCTTATAGGCTCGACTGGAAGAGTAAATGGCCTCAAAGCCATTTACGACTGTTGCTTTGGGCAGGGATTAGATCTTTCTACGTTTTGAATCGCTACTGCCATTCACGAAATACATTTGCTTGGGCCGACGTAAAGAAGGGGGGAGGGATCGTTTTATAGTTAGGGAGATTGTAGAACCGATAGGCTCGACCGTTAGGGAGAGGGAGAGACCCATTGTCATTGTAGATTCCAGCCGAGAAGACCAGGAAAAGGAGAAGGATTCAGAATGTCATATATCTCAGGAGCTAGATCAGTTCCCGATGAACAAGTCAGAATTGCCTCAACTAAAATGGATGGAATTGGACCTCAAAAAGCCATGAAGTTTCGTTATCGATTAGGTATCAGTGGGAACATCAAGATGAATGAGTTAACTAAGTATCAGATCGACCAAATTGAACAAATTATAAGTAAAGATCATGTTGTTCATTGGGAATTAAAGAGGGGAGAACGAGCAGACATCGAACGATTAATTTCTATTTCTCGTTATCGTGGAATTCGTCATCAAGATGGATCGCCCTTACGCGGTCAACGAACTCATACTAATGCAAGGACTTTTCGCAAGCTAATTCGGAAATGAAAGAAGGTGGTACTTGTCTGATCACAATAGTTCACTTTTATATACGTTCGATGTCTTTCATAGGTGTATAATCACGTATACGTATAGTAGGCCCCCTTCGCCACTTGGGTCGGCTTGGTCTCGCTCACTTCGCCCGCCTATCGTATCGGCTCGGCTTCGTCCGTCAAGCGACTGCTTCCGCCTCTCTAGGCTTCACTATCGCTCATGACTGGTAGTTGTCTCTATGTAGTGGTCGGCCTTCGTGTTGCTTCGTCCTACTAGGCGCTTCCCGAATGCCTCTTGTACTGTATTAATGTGTATGGTCTAGTCTTTCCAAGCAAACGAACGCATTTCATTCCTTCTGTGATAAGAGTGAATTACAAGAGATGTTGTTCAAGGCTCTTATCCTTCAGGCTCCGTACCTTCAGTTCATTAGCCTTTCACGAGAAGCAATGCAGCCGGAGTGCAATAGTACTTGCCGCCAACGCACGCTAGACGGAGAGTAAGCAAGCTACCTTGCTTGCATTCGTTAAACGGTAGCTTCCGCGCCCTTCCTGCCTGCTTTCAATTGTTGTGAATGATCGTGTCTTCGACATCCTATTCAGTCTGATTAGATATGTCATTGAAACAAATCTGTTCTTTCTCTTCCATCTTTTCGGATTCCGAGGATGAGCCGGCCGATCCTAAAATCATTGTTGAGGAGCCGGAGGACGAAGCCTCCTCCTCAGATAAAGATGTCTCCGACGCGACCGGACTTCCACTATTTTTGTTTTTTAGGCGGGTTCGGTCAGGAGGGACAAAGATGCTGCTTTCTATCAGTCCCAAGCGCCCCCAGCTTCCACGGTCCGCTTACCGAGGAAGAGATGCGGGAGGACCCGGGGCCAGAGCTTGAGGGGTTGGGGTATAGAGCCGTAAGCGCGGTGGGGGGTGAGAGAGGACGTGCTCGTACGGTTCATAGTTGGGTATGATTGAGATTCTCGTGGATTGTTGGGAACGTCCTCTATATTCGAAATATGCCTTTCTAGGAGCATTACGATCTGCAGCTCAAATGGTCCCTTATGAAGTCTCTATAGGTCTTATTCTTATTGTGCGCCTTGTGAGCACGTTTGGATCCGCGAAGGCAATCGCTCGGATCTTCCCCTAACCCAACCCGGGAACGGACCGGAGGGAACCGCAGCATGAGGAATGTCCGCGTCTCGTCGCAAGGCTCATTTAGAGTTTTGGGTCATAGGGCGGGAAGTGCAGTCCGGGGCACAAGGGTCCTGGTACTACCCAGGTGCGAAGAAGCCCGGAGGTGACTGCAATGAGCAGAAATCTCACTCACCGGCCTAAACGACGAGCAAACACTCGAACGTGAGAGCAAGGGATCACCCAAGGAATGGACGAGCTCCAAGGAGGGAGGCAAGAACCATGCTTTCAGAGAAGTAGCGGTCCGAATCAACTCTGAACTGCGATAATAACTGACTAAGCCGTGCCGTAAGGGGGGCATTCTCCACACGGGACGGGGCCAAGCCCAGAATGTATGGGTGAGAGATCGGCCATAGGAGTACTCCGGGATATAGACCAGGGCAAGGTCAAGCATACGACGATGCCGCCCGTTTTCATTTCGTGGAAGTGCCCGGCGGAGGAAAGGGCTGTAGGTGATTAAGCGTTCATATTCTTATTCTTAGGGCGCAGAAATCGTTCCTATGGGGTCGTGCGTGGCAGCTGGTATAGATGATGAAAGGCGGGCCGCTTGAACCGAGACCTATTCTCTTAATTTAATAGGCAGCAAGCAAAGCAGAATAGGAAAGGAGGCGACTGATGAGTGCCTTTTTAGTCAACAATAGAGAAAGGGTTGAATGTGGAGCTAACATGGCTGGCTACAAGTATAGCCAAAGAAAGATGAGACGGGACGGACTGTCAGAGGCCGCAGCGGGACAACCAGAGGAACCCCCGCTAGCTAACATAGAGTGAGATTCTCGGTTCGCATATGAGATATTTAGAATCTCTTCCCGACCAGGCCAGGCCGGCCACCACTTGGGATGGGAATGGCTCAGCCCACATGCATCATTTGATGAAAGCACTCCTGTCGCCTCCGATCAGTGGCTTGTCAACCACCGGACCCTAGCTCCTCACCAAATGCCCTTCCCTTGGGTTGGGGCAAGACAGCACATGAGTAGTTCGCTCAAGGACCAGACCCTCTCGAGAGCAGGATGCCGGCCGAGATGGAGCTGGGAGCCAACCCAACCGTTGACTTTCCTTCTTATTGCCCCAACATCTAAATAAAGAAAGGGCGGGCTAGAAAAGGAACCAGTCTAGCCTTTTCGACGAAAGCTTAGCTTGGTAGGCGCTGCTTACTCACCCAGCAGATTACAGTATTGCGAATATCTGAATGGACTTGCAAAAGATAATAATAGTCGTGAATGGCATATAGTCGTATAAATGGTATTTCCCCAAAGGAAAGACCATTTACTACCTACCGTTTGTCAAAACTACGAAAGATCTTTCCATTCACGACCCTCTCTCTCTCCCTGCCGGTCGAGCTACTTTATATTCCCATATTGTTCCCTCTCCCAAAGCAACAGTCGTAAATGGCTTTGAGGCCATTTACTCTTCGGTCGAGCCTATCCGCCTTCTACCCTCTCCCTGTCGGTCGAGCGCGTCGTTTCACACCGCTCCGTGGGGGAAGTCAGATGGCCCTCTCCCTCTCTCTCTCCCTATCGGTCGAGCCCTCCAACTAGTCGGCCCTAACGGTCGAGACGTCTACGCAGCAGATTACAGTAATTGCGTGCCTTAATTGGGGAAGTTTGGGAGTATAAATTACAGGAGTCTAAAGGGACTTTGGGGCAATTGTAGACTATCCGACGGGGCCATGTTAGACTATCCATTCAAAACGTAGAAAGATCTGCCCGAGCACACGAGCACGTCGCTTCTCTATTAGATGTCCCTCGTTCCTCCAGCAATGGGTCAAGGAAAGAATGGCTATTCAAAAAAACTGGTACACCATTACGAAAGATCTACCCCGTATTCTGCACCAAGAGTTATGGTATTTCCCAAAGCCTAAAAGTGAATGGCGCAGAACAACAGGTCGTAAATGGCCTCAGGGCCATTTACTTTTTCCATTCACGACCTGTTGCTGATTGCAGACGTAAGGAAAGATCAGTAGTAGTTTTGTAGAACGACTTGGTGCTAGCTGGAGGGAATGAAGGTGAGAGTTCATGGCGTAATGCCCCTACTATAATAATTTGCGACTGGCGCAACTTACTTATATAGGTGCCTTTGGGGCAATTGTAGACTCAATATTAAGTTCGGGCCATTCACTCTCCCGGTCGAGCCTATTCCTCAGATACTACTCTCCCTAAATTACGGTAAAGCGAGCCCACGTCGTTATCACTCGTACCTCGGCCCTCGGCCCTCAGACAATGCAATGCTCTGAACACTCTCGTTTGCAGTAGAGACCTCTTCTCCCAATAGGAGTCACAGGCTGCGCCTCGGATAAAAGCACGGACGAGCCACATGCAAGGAAACTTGCGCGTGTGGTTCTGGCCGGGGACCCCGGTATACTGTACTAATATGTGTAGGTTCTTGTAATTTGAGTGAGATTGTCATGGCGCAAAAGCAGATATGGTTTGGTATTCCCTTGTTCCCTGTATTGGTTATGTTCTTTATTTCTTGTCTAGCAGAAACTAATCGAGCTCCGTTTGATCTCCCAGAAGCGGAAGCTGAATTAGTTGCAGGCTATAATGTAGAATATGCGCGGGATGTGATCCTTAGTAGTTCACAGTTGGCGGAAGCCAATGTCCCGGGGACTCATTCTGACTTAAACAAGGGGTGGTACCAACTTCAAAAGAAAAGATTTAGGGAAGAAAAAAGAGGGGCACTCTTCATTCTTCATTCGAAACTCATTCATGTTGGGTCGGAGCTTTCTGCCTTCTTATCAAAAAGGGGAGTTGGGTAAAGCTAACTCCCTCCTTGGACGAGCACGGGGCTTAGTCAAGTAGAACCGGGTTGCGTTGCTTGATGCTCCGATCGAAAACAAATCAGTGGGGCCATGCCGGTACGACAGAATATGCGTTAGAAAGGTCCCCCCTTTGAATAGTCAACAATGAAAAAAAACCGGGCCGAACTTATAAAAAGCAGCCCGCCCGCTTCCATAGAACAATATCGTGGCAACGTAGACCTAAGTTTATTGGATCCTGGGGAACCATCACAAGTACGGCCGGCCTATAGAACGAGAATGCCGTGTCGTCCAGCGGAGCTTAGAAGAAGGTGACTCGGAGCCTAGAAGAAGGAAGGTGACTCGCGCAGACAGCTGACTCCCTTTCAATAGAAAGGAATAGCCAAACCAACCCAGCTGGCTGGTAAATTTCCGTGATCTTATCGGCCGGCAAACCGGAGACGGACGACCACGGTCCTGACCTTACCACGTAGGTTTACTAATCAATGAAGCCCCTCAACCTACTATCTTTTCTGACAAAGTAAACCAACCAAACCGTCATGGTCACGACATGTTGTTGATATTGATTGAGTTATAGGGAGGCAGAGACTACATCTACCAACACGGAATCCATCCATAAACCGTAAGCCCGCTTCGTCACCGTCACGACTCTTTCCAAAGGTTACCCGTCATCTCATCTCCAGTGGGGGGCCGTCGGAGCACGTAGGAATGCCGACCACTACATAAGCCACGTCTGGCTGAGGCGAGCTGCAAGCGGGGGAGAGTCAAGTCAAGTACAAGTTGGGGTGGGACGCTAGTACTTAAATGCGGGTTGCTTCTTAGCGCTAATCTTGCTTCAGCAGGCTCTTAGTTGTAGCGCGCGTTAGCGCCTTCCCTCCTTCTCTCACTTCGGAAAGATTTTGCTTTCTTATGATGACCTGGTCGAGAGAGTACGAAACATCGGTGTAAAAGATTGAGTGGGATCAGTAAGGGCATCTTTAGATGGCTCGACCATTAGGGTATTTCCGATAGGCTCGCTTTACTGTAATTTCGTTGGAGAGGGCCGAAGTGCAAAATATTTGGTAGATCTTGAGTAGTGTTTTTTTGAATGAAATACCATGCACGACTCTTGCCTGCTGGGGATCGACCATTAATATTAGGGAGATTGCAGACGCAAGGATGGCTCGTTTTAAAGTGA
>JBAMIE010000022.1:7856531-7869589 GCA_037177295.1 Kaempferia parviflora | reverse complement strand
ACTAAACAAACAAACTTGAACATATGTGTTAAGCTCGCAGTGTTAGTGACTAATATTCATGAACAGTGTTCATAAATCATATTTATTAATAAAATTCTTATCAACATACTAAATAAACAATAAAATAAAATAAAACAAACAAATAAGTTTAAATTATCAAACTCAATAACCAATCAAACAAATAAAAGTTTCAAATAATCAAACAAACTTGAATTGAAAGCTCGATAACATCTAAACGAATCAAACTTGAATTGAAAGTTTGATATATAACATCTAAACGAACTAAGCTCAAGCCAAGATTTAAACAAGCTCAAGCTCATAAAAAATAAACCAAGTCAAGTTTGAACAATCATTTCAAAAGTTTAATTCATTTTATGCTCGGCTCGATTAGTTTATCAAATAAGTTTAAATATCCTAAAGCTCGATTTAACTCGACACATTTACAACCCTAACTATGGACTCGAAGGGTGGTCCTTTTAACTCCTTCTCGACGGAGCCAGCCCAGGTGATTTAATTCTTCGCCGTCACGATAAATCTGAATTTATCCCGTTATGAACTCCATCAAGCCGGCTTATGGCCCGGATAGGTTCGAACGTGACTCCGCTCATGTCCTCCAGTACCTTCACAACGGCGAGCTTCATCATCCACAGAGTGCTCGCCACGTCAAGGCTTAGTGGCCCTATGTATTCTTAAAATGTTTCCACGGTACTCGACGCTGTTTTGTGGCTTGGCTTGCACAGCAGATCCTTCCAAAGAAGTGTTTTGTTTTTCTCTTCCTATTGGATTAAAATTGCACGGCAAATACTTTAAAGGGGTAAAAGGGAAAATGACACTGTCGTCTACGTCTTCTACATTTCTCTCTGCCTTTTTCCAGCGTTTTTAAAAGAAAACCCTCAAATTTGTACAATATTATTATTTCCTGCCCTCGTCGTCAGTCGTCCTCCTCCGCCCTCTCCTCCTTCCATGAGAGACCTCGACATCCTTCTCTCTCTCTAAGGTCACAGAGGGCAAAACCGATGAGCCGCCGGAGATCCCACGCCGCAACACTTGTATCCTCGCTCATGTTCCTCCTCTTGGTAGCGATCTCCTGTTCCGCAGACCGAAGCAGTATGGAGACGGGTCCTCGCGGGGTGGAGAGGTCGGCCTTGCTGCAGTTCAAGAGTTTCGTTACTTCCGACCCCGCTAGGCTGCTCGGGGCATGGGGCTCCGAGGCCAACCACTGCTCTTGGCCTGGCGTCGCGTGCGATGGACGATCACGGGTCGTCTCCCTTAATATCTATGCGAAAGACAGCGCCTCTAAGCTCCCCTCCTCCCGGTCCGGCCTCTACCGTCGCAGCTGTGGCGATATCGACCGTAGGATGGTTGGGACACTTAGCTTGCTCCTGCGGAATCTGTCCGAGCTCAGGGTGCTGTCGTTTCCGTTCCATGACTTTCATGGAGTGATTCCGGGTGATCTCTGGGAATTGGAGAGGCTGGAAGTGCTTGATCTTGAGGGTAACTCACTTTCCGGTGGCTTACCCTCACGCTTTCCCCGCCGGTTGCGCGTGCTAAATTTGGCTTCCAATTTGATCAAAGGTCAGATACCTTCTTCCCTCTCGAGATGCGCGGATTTAGAAGTCCTAGACCTATCCGGCAACCAAATCAACGGAACAATTCCGAAATTTCTTGGTGGTTTCTCCAAGCTTAGAGAGCTCTATCTTTCTTTTAATCGGCTTAGTGGTCCAATTCCTGTTGAGCTAGGATATGGGTGCCGGTGTCTGCAAATTCTGGACTTGTCCGGAAACTTGTTGACGGAAGGCATTCCTTCCAATTTAGGAAATTGTTCTGAGCTGCTAGTTCTAATGCTGTTTTCCAACCTTCTTGAGGGTTTTATACCTCCTGATCTTGGGCGGCTGAAAAAGCTTCAGGTTTTGGACGTCTCGAGGAACAGTCTGAGTGGAAATGTACCTGCTGAGTTAGGAAACTGCTTGGAATTGTCTGTCATTATTCTTATGAATCAATATGATCCGATGCCAGATGAGGAAGCCATGGGCTTTGTTGATATTGATGAATTCAATTGTTTTCAAGGAAGACTTGCTGAAAATATCACAGCTTTGCCGAAGCTTAGGGTGCTTTGGGCTCCAAGAGCAACATTTGAAGGGACAATTCCTAACAATTGGGGAATTTGTGAGAATCTTGAGATGGTTAATTTATGCCAGAATCAATTTCAAGGACATATACCACAGGCATTTGCCCGATGCAAAAAGCTTAGATTTCTTAATTTGAGTTCAAACAGTTTGACTGGTTGGCTTGATGAGGAACTTCCAGTGCCATGTATGGATGTCTTTGATGTCAGTGTGAATCAGTTGTCTTCGTCGATCCCTAGGTTTACCAATACAGAATGCCCTTCATCTAAAGCCACACCAGATGAGCTGTCCTCTTCTTATATTTCATTATTTGCTTACAACAGTCTTAAAGGTCTGAAATGGCCTCTTGCTAAACCTGGTGGCGAATTGACTATATATCACAATTTTGCAAAGAATAATTTTACAGGCACTTTGTCTTCTTTGCCATTGGCCACCGGTAGGTTCCAGAACAATACTGTTTATGTATTTCTTGCTAATGGGAATCATCTTTTTGGATCACTGAATTCTATTATATTGAAGAAGTGCAGCAGGGTGAGTCATTTGGTGATTGACTTGAGCAATAATATGATATCTGGAAGATTTACGTCAGAAGTAGGTGCAAAATGCCAGTCTCTTGTGGTGTTGGATGTTGCTAGAAATCAGATATTGGGAACCATTCCTGCAAATTTTGGGTTGTTAAGTAATCTTGTTTGTCTGAATTTGAGTTGGAATCAGCTGCAGGGTGAGATACCTGCAGGTATCACACAGTTAAAAAGGTTAAAGTATCTCTCATTGGCCGGTAACAATTTCAGTGGTCACATTCCGCCTGACATAATTAAATTGCAAGCTCTTCAGGTTTTGGATCTGTCTTCAAATTCCCTTGCTGGTTATATTCCTACTGTTTTTGTGAAGATGAGAAATCTCACTGCCCTGTTACTTAATAACAATAAACTTTCTGGGGCAATTCCTTCAGCCTTTGCCAAATTTGCATCACTTTCGAAATTCAATGTTTCTTTCAATAATTTGTCCACATCATGGCCTCTCAATGCCAGTACACTGAAATGTGATAGTGTCTTTGGAAACCCTTTGCTGCAATCTTGTCCTGCGTACTCTCTGTCTGTTCCTTCATCTGATATGCAAAGAAGTAGCCAGAGTCCACAGTCATATATGAACTCAGTGTCAGCAAGCTCATCCAATGATACCAGAGGCAACAGTGGCTTTAGTTCTATTGAAATTGCCTCAATTGCATCAGCAGCAGCCATAGTTTCAGTCCTCTTAACTCTGATTGGCCTTTATATTTACACAAGAAAGTGCGCTCCAGGGACTAGGTCCTCTGTTAGGTCTTCTGGAAGCAAGGAACTAACTGTCTTTGTTGAGATTGGGGTTCCATTGACTTATGAGAGTGTTGCACGAGCAACTGGTGGTTTTAATGCAAGCAACTGCATTGGAAGTGGAGGTTTTGGGGCTACATACAAGGCTGAGATTTCACCAGGGATTCTAGTGGCTATAAAGAGACTCGCAGTAGGAAGATTTCAAGGTGTTCAACAGTTCCACGCAGAGATAAAGACTCTTGGAAGATTGCGACATTCTAATCTTGTGACGCTAATAGGTTACCATCTTTCTGACTCTGAGATGTTTCTGATTTACAATTACCTTCCAGGTGGTAATTTGGAGAGATTTATACAAGAAAGGTCTAGCAGACCTGTAAATTGGAGAATGCTTCACAAGATTGCTTTAGACATTGCCAATGCTCTTAATTATTTACATGACCAATGCGTGCCCCGTATCCTTCATCGGGATGTTAAACCAAGCAATATATTGTTGGACAATGAATTTAATGCTTATCTTTCAGGTTTTGGATCGGCAAGGCTTCTAGGAAATTCTGAGACCCATGCAACTACTGGTGTGGCTGGAACTTTTGGGTATGTTGCTCCTGAATATGCCATGACATGTCGTGTTTCTGATAAAGCAGACGTATATAGCTACGGTGTGGTGCTCTTGGAGCTAATTTCAGATAAGAAAGCACTGGATCCTTCCTTTTCTCCATATGGGAATGGTTTCAACATTGTAACTTGGGCATCCATGTTATTGCAAAAAGGCCGGGCCCATGAGTTCTTCACCGAAGGGCTCTGGGATGTGGCTCCCCATGATGATTTGGTGGAAACCTTGCACTTGGGTATCAAGTGTACTGTCGATTCACTTTCTATTAGGCCCTCAATGAAGCAAGTTGTTCAACGATTAAGAGAACTCCAACCTCCACATTTTGGGCGTGGTTAATGTATTCATCTTGAGTGGTATGATACATTATTCTTCATTACAGTTACTTATCATGTTGATCTGAAAATGTTAGTTTTATTCATCCGTGTTGTGCTGTTTCCAAGTTTATACTTTCAAGAATCAAGACATTGGAAACCCATAGATGTTTTTCCCTTCAGGCACAATATGCTAGTGGCGTTAGTAATCAAATCTGAAAATAGTATTACAAGAAATCTGTATGCTGCAACTTATTAGTATTATAATAAAGCTTTAACAGCTTGTGCATTCTGAATCTTAATAGGCAAATAAATATTTATACATCAATTGAAACCTTGAGATGTGCTTGAGATAAAAAAAAAAAGCCTATCAAGAGCATACAGTCACTAGGTAGAAAATTAGGTTCTTTTATCTTGCACTTATTTGGTTCATATGCACTTTTACTTCAGCTTGATAGACTCCTTTGCAGTTATCTTAACCAGAATTTTTTCAATAACTACAACTTCTTATTTCTTTCTAATCCTGAAAGCATTTAACAACAGATAAAATGATACTTGTTAGTCTGCCATTCCAATGAACTGACCTGTCCCAAGTATGGAATACCTGAGAGTTTTCGCCACCTCAGCTTCATGATAAGTTGACTGGTATAAGCAGTATTCTTTGGAATTCTTACCGAGAAAGATCCATCTGAGAGGTTTGTTTCCAAATCTCTTTTGCCTGATAATGACGGCAGATCTTGATGCTGTTAACATTTTATGATTATTTAATTCAATTGTTAACCTCAGATATATCTTATCACCATTTATCCGACTAGCTTGTTGCAAAATATGTGGGTTGACTTTATAACTTACTGCAGGGGCATATCTTGCAAACAAAATTTACATAAGAGCCACAATGATAAGCACCGTGATGCCATCTAAACATGCTGCATCTGTAGCTTTTCTTGCAATATTGGATATCATTATATGCACCATATTTTTTATGGCAACTGAAGCGCTCTAGTATGTAGCAATGTTTCCTTTTTTTCAACTATAAAATTTCAGTTATCTTAATTCTATAAACCAATTTAGCTTTGAACTATGAACATTTGCTGCAGCATGCTACCAAGCTCAGATCACTTTGGCTATGGCTCAAATTCAATCTTTAAGTATAGATTTGGACAAGGGTACAGATTTTATCAATTGAATAGTTTGCTGTTATTTTTTATGTGGCTTCAAGTCTGACAATTTTGTAATGGGGTTCCGTTGTATGTGTGGGAAGACAGAAGGGTTTCCAGTAAGTTGCTTATTACTGTTATTGTGCATTTTTGATGTTTTTTGCCAACTGAATGTTGCAATATATGGGATTGTTCTGGTGTTACAGAATAATTGAAGTGTTGGAGAGCCCCTGGATTTTTGATGCGTGAATAAGAAATACCTACCTGAGTGAGTGAAAGGCAATGCTGATTATAGTTCATATGGAGAGACCCGTGGTTGCACCAATACACTCACGAGAACCTGTGATCTTATCTGTGACAGGTAGGTACAAAAGCTATTTATTTGACTACGTTTATAAAATTCTCGATCCGTTTTGTGTCTTGAGCCATCTATTTTCTTTTGCACTCAGTTGCTTGATTTGTTTTCAATACACCCATGGAATGACTTTAAACCGGATATTCTACGATTAAACATATGGAAAAGGTGCAAAACCCAAGTGATGTAACATTTGCTAATGCCAACTTGGTTTCAGTGGCGAGCAAAGGCCACTCATCTAAGTAAAATGGCTCTTACTAGGATGTGTTGTGTGATGACACCAACTGCAGAAGCTGGAGAAGGTCCCTAAAGGGTTCCAATCTAGTTAATCCAAGACCAAGTGAAGCGGAGGAAAAGTCTAGTTGGAGAAGATTGACATTCTGATTGGTTGGAAGGTAGAAGAGCAGGTTGTTTTGGCATCCAACTCCAATTCTTATGGGATTATTATTATGAGAAGAACTCATGATTTCAAAAAAATTTAAGTTAGCCATAATTATCTCACGAGATTGAATGTTTCAGTGTGCCAGGATCCTTTTGAATAATTTGCTAAATTCATAAAGGTATTAAAAAATGAAGGATATGCTTTAATTTTTTAGAAAGTTTGTTCTTCATATGATAGGTTTTACATCTCCATATGATTAACAAAGGGATGAGTCATGTAATTAGTCCTAATAGTTGGACAAATACAATTTGATGGCAATATATAATAAATTGAGGGCTGAGCTCTAATTGATTATCACACTGTGGCACTGTTTGCTGCAATCAATTTTCCTAAAAGGATCGTTGATATTGAAACATTAGATTGCTAACATTTAATCTTAAATCAGTCTTTGAAGATTTGAATTTGGTGCTCCTAGAATATGATATCACCCCCACCTTTACTTGTTGATCCATCATGAAATGGTCTCTCATCGTAGAGAAAAATACAAGAAAGAAAGAGCAATACAATGTGGTTTAGTCCAATTCTATTTCATAGAAATAAGGTAAGCCTCTACAAGTAAATAATGAAATGTTCTTTTAATGTCAAAATTTCACATTAAAAAATGTTTAACATCACAAAAAATAACCAACATTTTTGAGTGATGAACTGCCTTGAAACCAACATTTTTTTTAGTTAAATTAGTACACATATCTCAAGTTGTAAATATATTATTAGTTCCATTGATGCACATGATGTATGATGCTTCAACGTACTTATTCCACTTGTTAACTTGCATAATCTTATCAATAGATTGATTATGGCACAACAGCTTAGCATCTACCACTCGCCATGGCTTCTGCTTGCCTTTGTTTGAAAACCTCATGTGTCTTCCTTATTAACAACCTCATCAATCAAATCTTTGAATATTAACATCTCAATCTCTAATATTGTGGCTTGCGACTCTTTGCAGGAATCATTCTCACGCTCCATTAGCTGGAGCAAATCTTCACTTGACATCAAGTTGTCATCACCTTCACTGAGGCTCTCAGCTTTGAGATGATCAATGTCAGAGCACAAAACTTTTAGTAATTGACGTCTACTCGGGAACGTTCCTTTCATCCATTGAACCAATACCTTGGGGCAAACATGTAACGACAATGCAGCCAACTCCAACTTACGTAGTAGAAGCTCATTCACTACATCGAACACCAGCTTGCGGTGGAGTTTCTCTGTATCTGACTTGAACAGGTTGCTACTTTTATTAATGGCCTCTGGTTCGGCAAAGTAGCCAAACTTGGTTTGCTCTAGAACAAGAAACAAATCTGGATTTATCAGATGGCCTGAAGGATGAAGCTGGTTGGCCATTGTGTTAATTTGTCTCAATGTTAGATCTCTCATCAAAAGACCTGATGCCTGGAGTATTTCTGCCACATACTGGTGATCTGTAGCCGCTCGATCACTTGCTGGAGGTTTAGCAACACCAGAGCTTAGATTGCTCAGCTTCTGGATTTGGTGATTGATGTTAGTGAGCTTCTTGGGATGGTGGAACAAAGAGCTAGATTTCAGCAATGGAGTGGTGACACTAAGTGAGGCTTCAATTTTATCATCTGGAAATTTAATAGAAAATACTATCATTATTTGCTTCATGCTGCCTAATCTGATAAATAATAATTGTATTAAGATTCAAAATACCATTTTCTTGTCAGGTTTTGCTGAGTATAGTACACAAAAGTATGCATTTAGTAATGCAAGCAAAAAATGTTCATGCATGGGGAATGTTTGAAAAACACCAGGTAAAAACTTGAAAATCCGGAAGATAAGGATATATTCCTTCACTTCATTGGCTGATACTTTGAATTATCTGACCATTTCTAATATGAACAAGTAATGAATATAAGCAAAGATGCTATGTAACCCTGACCTTCAAGTGAATCTGAAGATATTCTCACAGAAGGAAGATCGTCCCCATAAAGTGAATCATCTAGAATAGATGTTGGACTTGGTTGCTTGGAAATAGCAATTTTTGTATCCATGGCTAAAATGTCTTCTTTTGCACTATGTGATTTTTTTTTCTGAAAAAAAAAAGTATGCAACTTGATCAGTGCGTCAGTGAATGCAATTGGCAAGAACAATAAGTTAAACTTGATGTTCAAAATATTTATATTTCTTACTAGTCAATTTGAATATTATTTAGGCAAGGACATACCTTCTGGTTTGAGACTGAAGAAGCACTTTTAGATGCTCTACCAGATGAACTTTGGCTACAGTTGGGGCTTCTTGCTTCTAGATCAATCTGTGATGCCAAACTAATACATATATTGCTCCTGAAACATATTTTGTCAACCTGCTGTTTCTGACTTCTTGCTTCTCGACTGTTATCACTCGGTTTCTCATCATTCTGTTTTGCTTGAGCTGGTTTATGTCTAAGCGAGCGTCTTGGTGACACTGACTCTAAAGAATTTCTAATAGAAGGCTCTTTATTCAACTCACAAGATGAAACTGGAGGACAAGATCTATGTTCTATTTCGTGTTTTTTCTGTTGTAATCTTGGACTGACAGAAGTCGATGCCTTAACTGAATTTTCATGGTCTTCTCGAGGTGACTTCGGAAACCTACAGGTCATCTGAGATATTTTTGAATGACTTGTGTGCAAGTCATTTTCTTCTGTTGTGCATTTGGTTCTGCCCTTGGTCGTTGGGTCCTTGTCCATTTTGGTGCTAATTGGAGGCTTTTTCCTATGCATCTTTATCCCTTGGAGATCTGATGAGCCTTTTAAAGGAACAACTGCGGATGTAGAAATGTCTGATCTGTTAATATGTTTCGCAGGCTTCATAATTACAATTTGAGGGTTGATTGATCTTGGACTCTTTTCTATCAATGACCGATGAGAACATGGCGCATTTTGGTTGCTGAACAAGCCTATTTTCTGCAAATTTCCAGATGGAATTACTTGAACAGATGTTTCAGAAGGTATATCATCATCTTTTTTGGTCTCCAATAGCCCTTCTGCATGCATGACATCCAATATGTGCTTGAGTGCCCGAAGATCCTTGATCGATTGCTCAAACTCGACATGTTTGAACTGAGTCTCCATGTCATTCGTTTGAACTTCCCTTGATCCAAGTTTAATCTTTTGGCGAACACGGATATCAGGGCAACTCCATGGAGCTGGTTCAATTGGAACCTTCAAATGAGAGATGGGTTTGACGATTGAATCAGTCTTTTTCAATCGTGGAGCAGCAGGGTCCTCTTTGTTACCTTTGCTAGCTGTTGATCTTGTCGAGATGAAACCAATATTCTTCTTTTCAACCGTATAAATTTTCTTGTTAATGTTAGTATCTTTCACCTTCTGCTCTGTGCTCAACTTGGGCATTGCTTCCAATCCCATTAGCTTTGCGACAACACTAGAAAGCCGGTTGTTGCCTCCCACTCCTTGCCGATGCACTAAATTCATATCGGCTCTTCTATTAATACTGCTATCATCAAATTCCATCAAGTTTGTGTTAGATTTTAAGTCGAATTTAGAACTTCTTAGGGTCCTTTCCCTGCTATCTAATGACAGCCTTGGGAGTTCTCCGAGGTTAAGGGATAATTTGATGCCTTCTTTCGTATCCAGTGAAGGGAGTGAATTTCTTTCTTCGTATGATACTTGAGCAGATTCATTTGATATTCGATATAGCAAAGTATCCTTTGCTTCGAATGAGTTTCTTTGCTGTCCATGGGTATCTGAGAAGCTTTGGCGAGATTCGTTAGGCTTGGCTCCAAGTGTATCGGTGAGATACTTTATTCCTGCTTTAGTAGCAATTCTAGCAATTTGTGATCCAGGCAACTGAATAGTCCTTTGCAAGTCCTTGTGCTTAGCTAGATTCATCTTTGTTTCATCTCTAAGTGAAGTTCTTAATGTCGGAGAACGACTTTCTTCATATATGGAATCCTTCACGACTGGCAGGTGCTCGGACTGAATTGGCATATTAGATAGACCAGCTTGTGATTCCTTCAGGGATTTCTGTGTGTAAAAGCTTTGGTTGATAGTGGAAGGCTCTTCTTTTGTCGACTTATTGCAGTCCAAAGAAGAAAATGATGAATAGGAAGAAGATGAGACTCACATTATTCTCGGCGAAGTTCCTGTGTTCTCATTCAAGCTCTTGTTGGAATTTTTGCCCTGAAAAGATGTACACGGTTAAAAACTTCTGACATGTAACCAAAACAAGAGATGGATGTCAAAGCATTCAAGTGGCATCTTACCGGAATGATATGCAAAGAACATCGACTTTTCTCGGTGCCAACCTTTCTGTCATTTGTGAGAGAGTGTCCTACACAAACATGAACTCCTCAATCAAAGAATTCAGAGGCTTAGTGTTCGGCCCGTGCTGTTGATTATATTCAAAAGATATTTTTCATAGAAAGGGTTTCAGGCAACATAGAATCGCCAAGAAAAAAGATGTAGATATAGGTGTGGATAAGCCGATAAACTTGTTCCATTGAAACCTTTTTATGAGAAACACAATAGTTGACAAAGCTCATCACCATACTGAGAAACTTCATGAAATGAAAGAAGTTGATATTTTACCTGAAGAAAGGCTCTTGCGACTGCGTCCAGTGTGGTTCATGCCAATCAAGAGATGCGGCCGATCGAACATCTGTAAGATCCTTGTCATGCACCCGATTTGCCTCTGCAGCTCTGAGTTCTCATCACCAAAGAAATGCAAATAATTCTCTGACATGTTTGTTCAATCCTGACACCACCAAGAATCAAGAACTCTCCCCCAAGGAAATTAAGGCTCCACTTCCAAGCTCCCGAGAGGCTCAGCAAAGTGTTTCTTTACAACGGTTTGACCGTCGACATAACCAGAAGCATTCCTTTCCCTTGTCGCCCAGCAACTATATCACCTGCATTAGAATCTTGCCTTGTAGTCAAAAGCAGCAACCAGCCAGTTCCACCTTCTCCAATCTTCACTAATGGTAAGGAAACCAATGCCTTTTTTATGCTAGTTGAAAAAAAAGGATTTTTAGCAGAAAATTAACATTTTTCTGGTCCCTATCGCATTTCACTTTTAAGCAAGATACAAACAATGGTCTTGCAATCTGCAAGAACAGTCGTCATCAATAGAGATTCATCTCTCACTTTAGTTTATATGATATTGTTTCTAATCTACACGACAAGAACCCTAATAATTTGATGCAAAGAACATGCAGTGCTGCATCCCCACGCAAAAGCACCACAAATGTTGGAGCTGTTTTCTAGTTATTATTTGAGGATAAATTAAAGAAAAGTGAAGGTGCAACTTGTTCTATAGTGCCTATCATGGCCTAGTTTGGGCCACTGCAATTTAATAGTCTCCTAATTCCCCTCTCAATTTAATGCCAAAGTTTAAGATTTAGAATTAGTAATTAAAGCTTTAAGTTCGTTTTCATTAGAGAATTACCTTTATTAACCTTAAGAAGATTAAATGCTTTGCATCTTATTACTTTGACAAAATTTAGCATCTATAAGGGGAAGTAACTAGTAATTGTGAAATACTTGTAAAAATTCTTTTCATCAATCAAAACAAGTTTTGGTAATAATAATCTCTAGTTTTTCCTTAAAATGACAAAAGCATTAGAAGAATAATAATCTAACAATTGTTTGCTTCTCTCTCTTTTTCCTTATTTAAACTTACCTTTTATTTCATTTAAATTGTCTCATAATACAATGAAATATTAAAAAAAAAAAAATACTTCATGTAATGTTCAAAGGCTTGCACAATTTTCACTGTTGCAGTGTTCAGTTAATTTTTTTTATTTTTCTACTATAACAGCATAATGTCAAAATTAAACTGTAAACCCTAAACCAGTGTCAAATTATAGTAGTTACGATTTTATAACGGCTACAACATGATTAAATTAAAACGTTGTAACATGTATGAAATTGTAGATGTTACAATGTGATAGAACCACAAACAAGAATGTTGTACCAGCTATGATTCTGTAACTGCTATAATATTGTATTTGCTAATTCTCACAGGACGCTAATATAGTAAAAAAAAAAATTAAAAAGTAACAGAAAATTTTTACAGTGAAAATCAGGCACAGCCACGGATTTAGAGTCAAGGAGCATATCATTTTTGTATATATATCGATAGAAGTGTTGTGTTGCTCGACTCACTGTACGCGACGACATCCTTAACTCCTTAAAAAATTAGGGCGCTTAGATCAATCATAAGCGTCCCGACTCACTCAGTCATGCACGACAGTCATGCACGAGTTAGTCGAGCAGCATATATATACATATATATGATCCGTACGTCCATGTGCACAATTGAGGAGGGCCACGTTGTAGTCAACGGTCAATGCCACCACGTGGGACCCTCCTCGGGCATGTGTGTATCTAGATAACCTATAAAATCTTCAATGATAATTTTACTATATTCTTAAATCTAAAATGATTAATATACATTATAACATCATTATTATATTTAAGATTAATTTTATACATTCATCTCATTGGGAGAAAATGCGAAGGCATAGTTCAAAAGGTGAAATCTACCATCCTATTGTGACTGTCCCATACTATTAAGAAGAAATCTATCATCCTATTGTGACTGTCCTACACTATTAAGAAGAAAGTAAATTAGAAAATTAAAACTAACCTAGATGGATAATTATTTTATCTTTACTGAGATTCCATCGTTACTCAATTCAATGCGAGGGCATAGTGGTGTAAGGATGGTGGATGAGATGGTGATGTTGATTGATGGAAACAAGTGATCCATAATCACATGCATAAAG
>JBAMIE010000022.1:7797092-7819027 GCA_037177295.1 Kaempferia parviflora | reverse complement strand
AACAGATGGAACAGATACGTGGACGTGTTTACTTGCGCGCACGTGTTCAACGCGGCGGCGTGGATTTTGGTTTGCTGGATTCGTGGAGGATCCCGGGCCGCCGCCCCTCAATTTTTTTTTTAAAGGGGTTTAATACTAGTTGATTCCACCGCCCCTCCCTTCCATCTAATTATCCCTTTGAATCCTTTCAAGACGGTGTGATAGTTAAGACATGAAAATTTACCACATAAGTAGTGCAATTTTGAGAATTTTTTAATTTGAGAAATGTGAAGAAGACGAGGTACGATCTTATCTCTTTTGATTTTCCATCTCACTATTTAAATATAGTTTATTGAATTCTACATCAATTAGATTTTGGATTCCACCGTGTCATTTACATGACCTGTAAAAATTATTCATTCTTAATTCATGAAGGTTGTGGTCCCAATTCTTTACACATGAAAGCTATGAAATGTGCTCATGATTTGATAAACTCTTCTCAACACATTGATAGAACTATTAACAAGCAATCCTTAGAGTTGGTTGAAAAGAATAGTTTACGACTTAAGGTCTCAATTGATGTTGTAAAATTATGTGCATAACAAGGTTTAGCTTTTAGAGGTCGTGATGAAACTCGAGACTAGCATAATCATGGAAATTCAAAAGGAGATCTTGTCACTTTATGCAAGTAACCTTCAGAGGTTCATTTGAAAAAAAATTAGAGTTGCAAAATATTATTTTATTGTTGATAAATCTCGGGATGAATAAAAAAGAAAACAAATGGTAATTGTTTTAAGATTTATTGACAAGGAAGGTTTTATTAAGAAAGATTATTTGATGTGATCCATGTGGAGGATACTAAAGCATTTACTTTAAAAAGAGAAATTTGTAATGTTCTCTCTCACAATAATCTCGTGGTACATAATATTCGAGGATAAGGTCCTGATGGAGCTAGTACGATGAAAGGGAATGGTTGCAAAGCTCTTTTTTTGACTAAGTGTCCTTATGCATACTATATCCATTGTTTTGTAACATCTCAAAGTGCTATACCCGTTGAGCATTTTTTTCACACTTTATTGCTATTGTAAATTTAGTGGACTCTTCGTCTAAGCGACATGATTAGTTACGAATGACTCATGCCACCCAAAATTGCTGAATTGATATCTATAAATGAGATCGAAATTAGAAAAGGGGAAAATCAAATTGGGAGTCTTCAACGTTCTAGGGATATACGATGGTGGTCATACCTGAGATCACTTCGTAGCTTACTTGATTTATTTGATCTTATTCTTCTTATTTTAAGTAAAATCATCAATGATAAATGTAGTTTATCTATTAGAGCAACAACTAATGGAGCTTACGATATGATGTCATCATTTGAATTTATTTTTATATTGTATTTCATGCTGGAGTTGTTAGAAATGACAGATGATCTTTGTAGAATTTTACAATGCAAGCCTCAAGACATAGTAAATGCCATGAATGTTGTTGCTAATACAAAATAACTTATCCAAAAATTCAGAGAGCTGGTTGGGATAAATTTACTTGATTAAGTAAAGAGTTTCTGCTATAAGCATGATATACGTATTCTGGATATGAACTCTCCTCGTCGATCAGGTAGAGGACGACTTCGTAAAGGAAACAATGTCAGCTTGGAGCATCATTATCGAATTAATATATTCACCAACATAATAGATTCTATATTCCAAGAGATGAATTATCGGTTTGATGAAAATGTGGTAGAAGTGCTCCAACTCAGCTCAACTTTGGATACAAGAAATGGATACAATTTGTTTAACATTGATGATATTTGTAAACTTATCGAAAAGTTTTATCCGAACGATTTCGCTAATTCGGAGAAATTGCTTATAAAGTATCAATTAGAACTTTTTTAGCTTGATATTCAGCACAACTAGTAGTTTTAGAATGCGAAAACACTTTCAGAATTGTGCCAAGTCTTGTCAGCGATGGAAAAGACCGAGAGTTACTATCTTGTGAATAAATTAATTAGACTTATGTTGACGCTTCCAGTTTCTATGGCAACAACAGCGCGTGCATTTTCAGCAATGAAAATTATTAAGGAACGATTACGAAATAAAATGAAAGATGAATTTTTGGCTAGTTCATTGCTAATGTACATTGAAAAGGAAATTACTCAGACATTCATTGTTGACTTATTGCTGAGTTTGAAGCTATAAAGAAACACCGAGAACAACTTAAAAGGCCTAATTGTAGTAAAAGGTAAATAGATAACATATCATCATGCAAATATACATTTTTATAAATTATAATTTTAAATTATGTACTATAATAGTTGCTTTATAATTTAAAAAGTTTTATTGTTGCAGAATTTATTATAGATAAAGTGTTGAAAACGCTGAGATTCTAGTTACTTTAATTCCCAAGTGATTTATTTTGAATTAAAATTTCTTAGTACTTATAGTTTTTGGTACATTAGATTATTATTATTGTTGTTATTAATATTGATACTTTGTGGGTAAGAAATATTTTAATGATCTTGAAAAAAAAAAATTCACCCCCCTATAAAATGTCTAGCTCCATCCCTGATCCTGCGGACGATGATCGGAGCAACGATGAGTGTGTATTAAGTTTGGATTTGATTTGGTGGACTTCTACCCGCAATTGAAAAAAAAAATGTTTACTAATAATTTTTGATAGTTTATCATCATGGAAGTTGAAGTATTTTTAGAAGTGATGAGTGAAATTTTTAACTATTTTTTTTAGTTTTTAGCAACTAACACTGACAAAATATCTCCACAATTTTAGTTGGGTAAAAATCAAATGACATCATTTTTTTTAAAGGAATTGTCAGGATGACACCTCTAAACGCCCCATCCCACATCAATATAATTTTTCCTTCAAAATTACTCTTACTTTTAGCGTGGTATATTACACAATTATAACTACGATTTAATAATTACTATAAAATAGACACATTAATAATACTATATTTTAACAATTATATTTCATAACCGTTACTTGATCTCTAGCCAATATTATATTATAGAGATAATTTAACTCTTATATATACTAACACTTATGAATATTGATCAATCATAATAGTTATAAATAATAACTGATACTTAATTTTTTTTAAAAAAAATAACATTATTAGTAATAACTGTCCAATTGTACCAATTATAAAATCGTAACTGATATAATTGTGTGGTATTTATGAAATCATAATGATTATAACTGCTATGTAGTTATAATCTTATAGCTGCTATAACAACATAAAAAATAAGAGTAGTTTTGAATATAAAAATATACTGATCTGGAACGAGACATTCTTTTGATAATACATGTAAGAAGACGGTCCAGATGATTTTAATAAAAAGGGACTCTCTTTCGAATTTTGCCCATTTTACTTTGTTATCACTCCAAAAATCATCAAAACAAACCTTGTTGTTTCCTTGGGGAGATCATTAGAAGAATTAATCAAAAACTCTAAAGAACATCATTAATGATTTCAAAATGAAACTTACACTTTTTGCTAATGTTCTTGGGATAACTAGTTCTTAAGCTGCCTCTCCAGAATGAATGTCCAGACAGAGAAGATGATCTAAGTAAACATGCTACGAAAAAAGAAAAGACAAGAAATTCTTTTTAATGTAACAAGATAAAGTTAATAATGATCCCTAGCTGGTAAACAGTTAGACATGAACAAAGAAATTCGGACAAAGTTAAAACTCACTCGAAGTCGTATGTGCAAGAGATCACACTACACAACACCAGAAGGAAGCCAAAGCACCAGTTGTCCACCGATGAGACTGGAAGTGAAGTGGAAAAAACAAAAGATAAAATGAAAATTGCAAGACAAGTGAAAAACTGACAAGTAAAACCGACTGATAAGAAATAGTTCGTCGATTACCTCTTTACATAGTAATAACAGAAATCAGCTAAGATGAAAGTTTGAACAATCTCGGCAAGGAGCTCCATGGATGGCCACAAGCCATACCCTAAAGCTGTCAATAATCTTCCCCGGGTATCAAGGACCTACGAAATCGATTCACCAACTTTAGAACATTCATTGTCTAAGTCAAGGTGAAGCAAGTTTTGAAGGAACAGATTGCCTGAATGGGATATTTTTATGGATCTAGTGCTGGTTTTTAACTTGATCATTGTTCTTGCTGAACTAGATAAACAAAAAGATCCCTTTGATGTGATTATTAATTACCAATTAAGAAATGTAGTTGAATACAGTGATGTGAAATTGTGAATCCAAAAAAGAAATCAATATCGAAAGGAACGATATTCCTACCTTGTCAGTCAAGCCAGGCTAAACACATATTGGTGATACATAAGTCTAAGCAAGTTGAATAAATAAATAAAAATCAAGATGCAAAATATGAACAAGATTAATATCGAACAACCAAGTCTCGAACTAAACCAGACCTGAAGCACCCAGTGAGCACAACTCAGAAATCTCGCGATGCCTAGAGCGAAAACATAGTGAGCTGTGAAAGGTTCTACAATCTGAAAAGTATTTGAAGAATTAGAGATTTTTGTTCCATAAAAACAGAGATCTGGCAATTTAGGTTCTACCTTTGCATTCTGCATCAATCGTAACTGAGGTAGCACTGAAACAGCTTCCAAGTAAACGCAGAATGCCCAGCAAATCCGATTGAATATATTATGTGATGTAGAAGGATGAATGACAAGAGCTAATAAAGCACAAGGCACAACCTAATCAGAGAAATAAAGGCAATGTTTGTCAGATATTGTAATAAAAATGGAAGCTATTTTTGACCAGCAGCCAGCAGGGAAACAAGTCTCAAGAGCCTTTAGACAATCATTAGTTTGTCTGAAATTCCTCGACTCCAATCATTAGTTTGCTGCATTTAACAACACTACTTGTACAAGTTTATCTAGAAAATCACCATTCAATATAAACTTATTGGTTCAAACCTATTAAAGCAATGTTTATCCCAAAATAAGTATACACAACACATCAAGTTAGTTTTAATTGCAACACTGACTAAACATGCCATCTGAACACATGCACATATGCACGACCAAGCAAGCAAACAACTTCCAGTGCAGGATGACCCTTACACATCTAGTATACTAAGCTAATTGATTTTGCTAAAAACTAACATAGGATAACATACCGAAATAGTTTGATTTGCTGGATGAATCTTTATCACATAATAATGCTAAATAGTGCAGTTTTGAACAAAATGACATTTGTCACCATACAGCTATGAAAGTGTTCATATACTAGAATAAAGCATTATATGTTTCACTGAATTAGGAAGACCTCCATAATGTAGATCAGGTATCTCACCACATAATATATAGCAAAATTGTCCTTGTCCACCATGTAACTTGTCCTCAGTTTAAACCGAATCATGTACATGACCCAAAGTGTAGTAGCAAGCGTTGCAGTATCTAGTACTGTGTGTATATCATATTCCATCACGAAACTGCAATAGAGTCGAGCAGCTAAAAACAATGCTGTTAAGTCTTGAGACTTCAGTGAAAGTCCTGCATATTAAGAAAGTATAAATAAAAGAAATCAACGAATTAAAACATCAAAACAATAGTAACTATTCACCCTATACGTTACTAATAAGAAGGTCAATTCAATCAAATACTTAAAAATGAATGTTGGCAAAAACTATAAAGATTAGTAATTCTGTTTTCAGAAAATGCTTCAACGAACAAAGCGAGAGTGATCCAGACTCCTAATAGATGCTTCAGCAATAGTGTATATGAATCCTGTTGAGTGGGGGGAGAAGTGCTTCTTGCCGAAAGATAAAGGAGATCTTTGATCATCAGAGGATTCAAGGCATGCTTTTTAATGGTAAGTTAAGAATTTCTTTCTAGCCATAGTGTATCGGGAATTTCCTACTTAAATTAGCCTTCAAGTCACTACATGCACAACTAATCAAGCAGGCAGCTGAGAAATTTCTAGACTATATTTCGAATACACGAAGACTAATTTCTCAAATCGAGAGAAGATCAAAACAAACCAAAACTGAAAAAGAGAAGACAAGTTAGAAAATAAATGTAGAAAAGAGGCAGGCACCAGCACAAGTTCTCTCCTTGGTGTGTTTATAGATTAGGACACAGATTCCAACGGCATGCACGGCTTCAGCCGCGACGAAGAGGTTGTTATGGTCGAAGACGATGAAGCGAAGGAAGACCAAGGCCGCCATACCAGCTACAACGCTGAGAAACGCCTTGACCTTGGACGGCTGCCGCCTCACCCATTTCACCACCGCATGGATCGGCCGCTTTGCCCCCCTCATCGCCAACGCCGCCGTGCCGATCCGTTGTCACTATCGAAGAAAAGTGGGCTAAAAGGGAGCTTTCCCCCTTATTTTTATAGGCGAAGAAATTTCATCTTAGGCCTCAAAATCTATCAATTTCATTTCGACAACCATAATTTTTAAAATACGATTTTACCCCTTCAAATTCAGCTTATTTTAGTTTCATCCCTAAGAATGGTTTAACGACCGGTTAGCCCGTTCGACTTAATACTAGGTCAAGTCAACCATGACAGATAAGAGACTCAATTCATCTACAAGACTATGTAGATGAACAGGATTTTGAACGTGTTCCTTTTATACTATTCACTTTTTTTTAAGATAAATTTATATATATTTTTAGTTGGCATCGGATATTCAGTTTATGCCAATTAATCCTGAGGATGAATTAATCCGATTCTAAAAAAAATTTCACGATTAATTCCATTTTTATGTATTGAGAAACTAAAGGTTGTTCCCATGGAACAGAGAGATGGTCATTACATGGATCGTTACCGCCAAAAGATCTTGAGGTCAATTTTTGACAGTGAAATACTTACTAGATTCATGTCATCCTCAGTGCAATAGTCACTATTCAAAGATAAAGTCACTCAAATTTACCTTTCTATAAATGACTATGAGACCAGTCATGTGGACCATCCAGGAATTAAGGATCGAGTGAATACTGATCTCGCTTCAAGACACATTGCTATGCGTTCAAAGGTGACAAGCCATTGATCATTGAACATTCACATTTTCCACATTTGAAAGATTAAATTTTCATTTGAAAGTGGGGTAACATGATTAATACATTCAGCAATTCATCTAATTCCAAGAAGTGATCCTTTTTCATTTGGATCGATCGAAAAACTTGGGCTGACAACGACAAGAGAAAATAAAGGAGCTGTGATTGGATCGAATGCCTCGTCTTTTAATGCCTGTAAAGCTCTTCTTTCAGTGATCGATCTGCAAAACCAAACAACCATATGAATGATTACGGGTGTTGCATTTTCTTTTAGTAAACTTGCGCAAAACAGCAGGCATTTATCCACGCACAACATGAATATTCATAATCAGTATAACCCCAAAAAAAATAGTTTAATAATTTTTCAATAAATAAAAAATGAGAACAGAAACAACCTCATCAGTTTCTCACCTTGATCAGCAAAGGCATAACCAATATACTTAGACAAGGTATGGCATGCCAATAGGAGTGTTTAGGGAATAAAGTGCTGCAACAAACTTCAACCGTAACCCTTGTATGAGGAACAAAACAAACAAACCTTTATCCCATTAAGTGGGATCAGTCATATGGATTCTCTTATGCTGACTCGATACTCTACTATATCATCTAAATTTAAATGAATTTATCCTATTTATTATTGCTAACTAAGTTTTCTTTGATCTCACTCTTCCCTTATTAATGTGTGTGAAAGAGGAAGCATAATGCAATCAATTTCCCCTAAAAAAAATAAAAAAGAAAAACGAATTTGATTCATTTGACTTCAATAAAACTCTAAATCTGGATATAATGAGTTGTCTTTAGTGAAAGTCAGGCCCTTTAGTAGGCAAATTGCAGCAAAGAATCTAACAATCCTTGAACAAAATGTCAAGTAAAGGTTTCAAGAGAAAAATAAAAAATAAAAAATGGAAATCGTGAGAAGAAACTCACTGTCGTGAAGGCGGCCTAGGTTTCGTGCTGTGAGTATATGATAAACTAAGTGTGAGGACTCCTCAGAGCCATGAACTTGCACTGTTCGTTCATGGCCAGCAATTGGGCCTCCTTCTTGTCTACGAGAGTGATTAATCTTGCATTCTCTTCAATGAGCTTTTGGACTTCAGCCTCCCTTTGGACCTTCTCATTCTCCAAGTGAGAATTTTCTGCACTTAGCCTGTATACCAAATAAAAGAAATGTTACTAGATTTAAATTCCAAAATCAGAATGTACAAGCAGAAGAAATATTCATATAGATCTTCTAATCTAATTCTATTCAAAGAATAGTTACAGCATTCTAGCCCCCAAAAAAGAACCCTTCTTTAACATCAATCACGCCAAAATGAAGGCAGAAAATGTGTCTGATAATAAAAATGCATGAGTTCTTGTACTTACAATCATTAAAGATAAAGAAGTAGAAAAATATTCAATGATCCAGCAATTATCATGCAAATAATCTGGCAAGAAAAAGAAAAAAAAGAAGTTTGGAAGACATTCATGGGTACAGACATCAAATGGATTGACAATGTGAGCCATTATGATCAACATGTAATTATCTTGCACCATAAATTAGATTAATTACTTGACATCAAATGCCTTAAATTTATAAGATACAAATCTTAAGCACATATGCTGCAAGAGTAGCTAGCCATCAGTCATAAGCATGGAGCAAGCCATAAAGAATCTAAGCACTCATTTGCGTCAAAAATTAGCCTAACACACTATTATTTAACTGTGAGTAATGGGGCATAATTGTTAAGTGAAACCATTGAAAAAGCTCATCTAATTTTGTTTTTATCCGGATGGTTAAATATATGCTTCCTCCTGCCTAAAGTAGAAGAAGAAGATGTGAAAAGGTGGAAGGAATGAGTAGCACAACAATGAAAAACTAAATAATAAAGTAGGCTCAAGTGAATATTATGCTGTGCCTGTCAAAAAGTTCCTCGACGGAGTGAAATTGCTGCTCTGTTGAAAGGAGAACTTCTCTAACACTTATAAGACTTCTAGCAAATGATCTCAATCTGTCAAAATTCTGCTTCACCCGCAGAAGCTCCTGCTTATTCTCTTCTGCTTGTTGTCTCTGTCTTGCTGTTTCTTCAACCATATCCTCAACCTTCTGTTGCATTTCGCTTAGAATACTATTTGCACTGAATGCAAAATTCTCCATCTCTTCAACCCTTGCTGACATAATCTCAATCTGAAGGGTTTTCTTTCTATTTTCTTCTAATCCCAACTCCATTAGTTCTTTCTGATTAGCAGCATCAGTTTCTGCCATAATTACTCTCTTAACAAGGAATTCCATAACATCGGTTATAGTACGAACTGAACTCAGCATTTCATCAATGTATGCTAGATCATAGACATCAGTAGATCCAGGAAATCTGGGAGAATTTGTCAGCTGTACTTCTCCGTCTATATCTTCAGAAGAGCACACGTCAACATCCTTAGACCAATTGGATAAAGGCACACCATGTTTGTCAACAAAACCTATGCCCTCCTGAAGTCTGATACCACAAGATGTATGAGCTAACTGAGGAATTGCCATGATTCTAGCTTTAGATTTCAAATAGGTAAACAAAGTTGCAGTAGTTTTAACTCTGCGTAGAAGGAGTTCTAATTCCTCCTTGGAGGTATCCACAGAGAATTCTGTATTAACTGCCACCTCCTCTCTCAGCTGATCAACTTCAGATTGGTTCGACTCGGAGACCTTCCAAATGGTTCCTGTATGACCGACCTGACGCCTTAGCACCAAAGAATCATCTTGCTGCTTTCCATTCTCCATAATCTCTCTGTATTTATGAATGTAAGGAAAATTTCTTTAGCTGAACAGAGGCAAATAATTATGATGAATGTGTCCGTTAATAAAACTAACTAGCTGGCTACATGAGAACTTAGTAAGTCATTTAGTAGCCAAAATAATTAATCTGATCTGAAGTCCATGACTAGAAGGTTTTTTTGCAGAAAGTCTACAGAAAAAGTTCTTGGATTTCACATAAAATTGTAACTTGGAATTTTTCCAATACTTGCTAAACAAGTGCTACTGATGTCCTAGTGAATCTTAGTAACCCAAAGTTTGGATGG
This sequence comes from Kaempferia parviflora, assembly GCA_037177295.1. Classification (NCBI taxonomy): domain Eukaryota; kingdom Viridiplantae; phylum Streptophyta; class Magnoliopsida; order Zingiberales; family Zingiberaceae; genus Kaempferia; species Kaempferia parviflora. The sequence goes on along the minus strand of JBAMIE010000022.1, from coordinate 7,808,980 downwards.
ATGCAATCACTAAATTAAACATTTCTTGAGAGAGAAATAGAATCAGATCCAAGAAAGTTATAATACATGAGGCTACTAGATTAGTTTCAATTTTGAATCTTATTCCTATAGAATCAACATCTATGGAGGAATCAAATAAGTCAGCATGATTGAATCATGGTATGAGCCCAACAAATAAGGTCTTGCAAAAAACTCTTCATAATCTCCATTTCCTCCATAAGATATTCCACATGGAAACAAAAATTAAGGAAGCCCTAGCATCAGGCAAGTTTGCAAACAGGAAGAGAATTAAGTTATCAGAGGTAGTGACTTTCACAATGTATCAAAAGGAATATATTAAAAAAATCACATATGTAACTAAATTGACCAACATGAGGATTATTTACATGAAAATGTACTCATGCAAATGCATGTCATCAATGCTTCACACAACCAATTTGAAAGCGATAAGCACAAGGCCTAAATACTACCTGGAAATGCAAAATCGGAGTCTGAAAGGAAAAAACTGAATTAAGCTCGCATTTCATCCTTTCCAAATATCAATCACAATGTTAATGAGACAACGAAACCTAATTCTGACATCGTTTCTGAAATTTTCATCACAGTGAAGCAATATACTGTTTCTAGAGTCTCCATTTGTTCAAGAACGACGCCCCTTTTCGTTTCGCAAGGATTACTTGGTCAAACCTCCTGGCCAAATCTGATAGGCAACGATAGAATCGGACACAAAGCTCAGGTTTTTGAAATTCATAACACCCAATTACTACGCATATATGCCCCGACTGCCATAAATTCAAAAACAACCAATCCATCGCTGCGATCGAGGAATTCTACAACGAATCCAAACCCTAGTTATCGAAATACCATTTTGCCAACAACAATGAACGGCAAAGAGATCGATTTAAACAAGAACTATAACCGACTGTCGATCAAAACGCTACCTTTGGATATGAGGGTGAGACGATCGGCGCAGGCTCTCTCTTCCCTTGCGTTTCCACACTTTTGTTCCCCTCAATCAACCAGTGCAATCGAGCCCGCCCAGCCGAGCGGGACCAAGACGGGCCGCTCGTTTCTAAGTTTTATTCCTTTAAAATATTCTTTTAAATAAAATTAAAATATTGATAATTTAATAAATAATTTTATTAATAAATTATTCAGTTTTTTTTATATAAAGTATCGAAATTACTAAATCAAGTAGTGTAGTTTTAAAATTATTAAATCATATATTTATTTTCTATTTTACCTCTATTAATCGATTGATTAAAAAAATTAATCGAATCGATTTAAATTAGTCGACTGATTTTTTTAAAATTTATTTGGAGCAAAATCGGTTGGCGAAGGCGCTGGGGGCGAGTGAATCGTCTTTTGCCACATATTAGGTCTACTATAGCGGTTAGATATAATTTTGTAATTTATCTTTCTTTACATAATTTATGAGCTGGTTACGAGGGACATCTAGGATAAACATAAAAACCTTTTTGTTACAATATCAGACCTAGCGTGGACATAATATAATTCCATATCAAACCCAACGTAGGTCCACCACGCTAGGATTTTGAGTCGATTCTTATAATAACACTTTAATACTTGCAGCCTTAGAATACACAAGACCTAAAATAGGTCTAATCAGACCTGTCTAGATTCATTACTAGGTTTCAAACACTTATAAACCTAGATAGATCCGATTTGATCCATTTTAGATCTTGTGAATTTATAAGGTTGCAAGGATTCCAATGGTATTCTCTATTGTTTATTTTGACTTTTCTAAATATATTAAAATGTAATAAGGAAGAATCGACTCTAAACTCTAATATAATATGGATTCATATTAGATCCACGTTGAGGTTTAGAGACGATTATTTCTTATTACATTTAAATATCTCCAGAGAAACCGAAATAAGCAAGGGTGGGTATCATTCGAATCCCTACAGCTACAGAAATCCACAAGATTTAAAATAAGTCTAATCAGGCATGTCTAGGTTCATTCTTATTTTGACTTCTCTAAAAGTGTTAAAATGTTATTCGAAGAATTAGCTCTAAACTTTAACGCGGATATGATATTAACATATCATGTTCACATCAGGCCTACCCCACGGGCATACTGAGATGATAATTGGATGATTATTTGCCACATGAGGTATTGGAGTCGAATCTTAGGCTCAGCGCGGCGTAAATCCCTGTACTCTTTATAACTCACCTCCATCCACTTGTCTCCTCAGTTACTTTGATGTACCTCTTTCTTGTTGATCTTAGGGCAGGCTGGCTACGTTAGGCGCGAGCGCTTTGCCTTTTATCACATGTTCGTATCAGACCCAATCTAAACTTGATAAGAGGAATAAAGAAGAGAGTTTGCATGCATGAGAGAGATGAAATAAAAAAGAGAAAAAGTTAAGGAGGCGTTTGGTTGGCGTGTTTTTCATTTTCATTTTCTGGAAAACGCGCATTTTCTGAAAATTTGTGTTTGGTTTACATTTTCCATATTTATTTTCTAGAAAAAGATATAGCATTTTTTAGAAAAATAAAGAATGACAAATTATTATTTTTTATTTTCTGGAAAACGCACATTTTTTAGAAAATGAAAATGAAAAACATGTAAATCAAATACCCCCTAAATTTGGAAGAAGGGGAAGAATATATAATTGAGTGTATCTTTGATAAATACCAAAGTTACATGTTTTTGATAATTTAAAAATTTATATGCTCATTTGGTAAATTGTGATATTTTATATTTATATATAAAAAACTGAAGTAAAAAATAAATATATTTAAAAATATTGAAACCTTTTACCCCTTGCGATATTATTTTTCACCTTTATGCTAATTCTTTAAGCGAAGTATCTACTCCACCTCATAGCTAACAACAACTTATATATTTTTTTCCCAAAATGTCTTCTAATATATTACAATTGTTGACATAATCCCTGTAAATTTCAATATTATTTTTCCATTTTATAAAATTTTTAGAGGATATTATTTAAAAAAACTATAAATTATAAGAGTTGAATAAATTGAATTCAGCTGTAAAAATGTAATTATTATAATTTGGAAGAGGAAATGAGAAATGTGGAAAAATAAAATCTACAATTTTAAGGGGCAAAATGGGAATTTGCTGGCTCTAGTTCGGTGGCATTCGTGACTGCGACTAACTTTACCTGAGCGAAGATGACGGCGAGAAAGCGATCGATCGATGAGAGAGAGAGCGGGGCGAATTCGAAGGTAGATGAGGTCATCTCTAGATTCAACGCTGATGCATGTGGCGGTCTTCTCATTCTTGATGGATAAATGTCAACTCATTCGGCCCCAATCCGCTTCTCAGTCTTCCCTCAGCATCTCCCTCCCTCGTCGCCGGATCCAAGGTTACATTTTCTCCCTCTCCCTCCCTTACTTCTGGAACCTTTGATCTCTGTTCTGAATGAGAAGTTCCAGTATGTAAATGGATAACCTTTTTGTCTCTAATATTTTAGTTTTCACAATCCGACATTTGGGGATAGAAATGCTTCGTTTTTTTCTCTCTTTCTAGGGCTACGAGATCGTAGCCTTCTGGATTAACTTGTGTTTATCTTGTTATTAGGTTCTCGGTGGAGTGATCATGGTAACGTCGTTCATTTTTCGGGTTTTGATGTAAGACACCAACAAACCTTGTTGCTTTGGAGTTTGGACTGGGCGATGTCTGTATTGAGAAACTGGTGTGTTGAATATACTATGCAGACTGGTTTTTGGCTATGCTTATCCAGCTTACAAGTGTTACAAGACGATAGAATTGAATAAGCAAGAGATTGGGCAGTTGCGTTTCTGGTGCCAATATTGGTTAGTTAAGCAAAATTCATCTATATGTGTTCATAAACAAACATGATGAATTATTTGTTCCCTTTTTAGGATTCTAGTTGCATTGTTGACAGTATTGGGAGTATTTGCTGATATATTCTTCTCATGGTGAGCAAGGAATTTTACTTTTTTTTTTTTTATGATAGTTGCAATATCTAAACCTCTTATCATTTGGCTTTTCTCCCTGTAGGTTACCATTCTATTATGCAGCAAAGCTTGGAGCCTTCCTGTATTTGTGGCATCCCAGGACAAAAGTATGATTCCTTTTTGCAACTTAACTAATTCTAAGTTACTCAAAGATTTCCTAGTTTCTTAGATTAATCTAAGAGCTTTTGTATTGTCATAATTTGTTTGTGGTTCATTTTGTGAAATTTCTTTTTGAAACAAAACTTGAATGAATAACGTTTGAAGCTATGTAAAGTGTGTTTATATTTTCCTATCTAGACTTTGCTTTTTCTTCATGTCTACCATACAACTTGGTCAAACTAATATTACAAATCTAAATCATTTTAGGGAGCAACATATGTCTATGAGACATACCTGGGGCCTTTTATTGCGGAGCATGAGTCTGAGATTGATAGGTCGTTGTTCGAGTTTAGAGCAAGGGCTGCAGATAGGGGATTGATAGCTTGGCAGATGGCTGCTAGCTACTTGCAGACAAGTGTTTCTGAGATGATGAAATATGCTATTTCATTGATGCCAGCAAAAAAGATGAGTTCTATAGAGGTATGGTTTATAGCAAGGAAAGAGTTTTTTTGTTTTTTACTGTCTTCAATCATATTAGCACCTGTTTTTAGTTTTCGTTGTAGTTGATCCCAAATAATCAGGGAGAAAGATGCGTGCTTGATGTTGCTATTATCTAAATGCTAATTGTTATGCATTCATGTTTGAATCAATCAGATATCAAGTGGATCTCATACTAGTGATGTATTCACCTTTCGAATAATGACTTTACTTTTCTCCTCCTTCATTGACAAGTGTTATATTCGGTTTTGGTTCATCTCGGCTTTGAACTTCTATGTTATTCAACACCACATAATTGTCTAAAAACAAATTGCATTTCAAGAGAAGAACCTCTTGCTAGTGGTTCATTCATCACCTCCTTCATGGCCCCTCAGGGTGGTATGAATTAGAAGTCACTCGTGATTTATCTTCCTTTACATAACATAAGGATGGATTGTGAGAGGCGTATGAATTGATCGTTACCACCTTTTACCACCATTCACCACCTCCTTCATTTCCATTTGATTGTAACATGAATAGCAATATATTTAACATATTATGTAAATGTTATGCTCTGTTAACCACTTAATTGCTTTTGTTGTACTCCACTTATGCTTTGATCCATGATCTCGTTTGTACTGTTGGGTTGAAGCAAGAAACTGTAAAACCTATTTCACTTCCTGTAAAATCTGTTTTCCGAGTGAAAGATGCAGGTGTTATGAAACTAACATTTAGATGATAACGACCCAGATGTTTCATAGTATTGTTCTTCTAAAGGAAATAAACAATGAACCTGAACACCAAAGATTGATAATGTAATAACTGATGGATATCTTCTTACATTGCACTCCTGCAGCCACAGGAACAGCAGCAAGCTCCTTTGTTATCTGTGCCTGTTCGTCAACCTGCACCATCTCAGCAACCTCGAAAGGAAGCAAGGTTTGAGCCCAATCCTACCAAGAGGCAGGCACAAGAAGAGACAACAGAGGAAGCCATGTCTCCCCTGCCTTCTTCACCCCAGTCCCAAGAGACAGCTCCTGAAATAGTCAGTTCAGAAACTGCTCGCATACCCACTCCAGCCGATGAACCAATTGGGGATGTGGAATCCAGTTCTGAATCAGTTGAAGACTCAGATCAGCTAGGTGAGGAGACACCGGTCCAGGCAGCAATACATGTAGCAAGCAACAGTTTGAGAAAGCGAGTTGCCATTGCTGCAACCAGCCCTGCATAGACGTGCCTTCATTGGCAGAAGGATCCAAGATTGTTTTACTCAACACATACCAGTTCAAATAATACCATGCCCAATTATGGATTTGTGAGAGGTAAATAGCTATACAAACATTACTTAGGTTATAATTAAGATCATCGTGTCCAAGTGCTCACCCTGCTTAATAGTTCTTGAAGTGGTTTGTTTCTGTTATCAATCTAAAGGTTTTGGTTCTGAGTTGGAAGGTCATTGTTTCACTGTTTTTTTTCCTAATAATAAAATGCATATTGCATCATTCTCGATCATAGTTCTTCACTTTGAATCTTGGAAGTTTTGTTTGGATTATAGGTTTCATCAGTAGAGCCTATTTATTATGGCAAATTTGAGAAAAAGGTGGCATTTTTGAACTGAGTTAAGAGGATTATAGAATATCTTGTGCAAAAAACCCTAACAAGGTTTAGGACGAGCCTTTGGACATGGCGGAAGGGGGCAAAGGGCGGAGTCGAGCTGGTAGAGGCCGAGCGCAGGGCCGACGAAGCGGAAGAGGATCCAACCGCCGGCGATGACGAAGATTAAGGCGTAGGCGATCTTGCCACCGCCTTCTCCCCCATCGTCATCGCCTCCCAGTCCTTCTCGGGCGGCGGATGCTTCATTGCGGCACTCTGCTGCTCCTGCTGCCGCACCCGCGACCGGAGTCGGTACATGATGTTGAGCGCAGGCGGAGCGGTGGAGGAGGGGGCCGCCGCGTTGCCCTCCGCCGACTTGTCGCCGGTTGCTCAGGGAAGGAGAAAGCGAGGGCGTGGGGAAAGGCGCGGTCTTGGGAAGTAGAAGGAGTTGGGGGAGAGCGATGAATGACGCATCAACCTGGAATTCATGTCTACTACTTCGCTTCACTGCTCTTACGGTCTGTTTGGGAGGAGGTGAGCCAAGGGGAGGGAAGGGTTCGTAATGGAATGGAAAACAGTTAACCCTGTTTGGAAGGAGGTGAGCCAAAGAAAGGAAAGGTAAGGGAGGTTAACCTTTAACCCTCCTCAACCATAAAAGAGAGGATTTGCTTACACCCCGAATCGGAGTGTAAGCGAACTTAATAAAATTTTTAAAAAAATTATTCCAAGTTTACCCTTTGATATAATATTATTTCTTATGTTTAAGTTTAGGTTTCTTGCCGTCAACTTTTTCATCGCTCCGCCGACTCCAGTTCCACCGTCGCTCCGCCGACTCCAGTTTCTACCGCGTCAACTTCTTCATCGCTCCGCCGACTCCAGTTTCCACCGCGTCAACTTCTTCATCGCTCCGCCGACTCCAGTTTCCACCGCGTCAACTTCTTCATCGGGGCGATTACAAGACAAGTAACCCTAATATTTTCTTCTTCTTTTTTCCCTATTGTGCTAGGTTGTCGCTTGATTGTTGTGCTAGTTTTCTCTTTTAAGGCTTTTTGCATGATTTTTATTTAGATTTGTTCGGTTTTTTTTTGTTTTGAAGATGTATATTTGGATTTGTTAGATCTTTTTCCAGTTTGTTCGGTTATTCAGATTTTTTTTTCCAGTTTCAAACTCTTTTATGCTAGATCTTTTTGTTTATACAAGTTTCCATAATTTTAATGCAGTAGACTTCAATCATTAGAAAGGTTCTCTGATTGAATTTTAATGCTAGATCCTTTTCTTCATCGCTCGCTCCGCACAATCGTCAATGTTGAGTTGAATTTATCTGATTGCTTGATTTCCTCGGTCGACAACTTCAAAATCTGTAGAGAACTTTGCCCCTTCGCTGGGACCATCAGAACTTTGCCCCTTTTCTTCATCAGAATGCTCATAACATCATAAAGCATACTATTTTATTTCTTCTTTCAATATTTACTCAATAGCAAATTAACTCTTACCTTTTCTGAGTGCTAGTTTTCACAACTTCCAACTATGTAGCGTCATTTGGATTCGTGAAACCAATTCCTATTACTTTGCCCCAAATTCGTGCACCTGACCTATCTAAATTAAAATTTTAGATAGATTATTTACCAAGAAATTCTGCAATTAGCTTTCCAAATATTTGCTTTCTTTTGTTTCTGCAAGTTATATGACATGTACCATTCTGATCTAGGTCATCACTTCTTCAATCTTAGTTTCATTGGTTTCATTTTTGATACTCACTGTTATTCTCTTTGTAATTTATTTTTTTTTTCATTTATTTGATTATAGATGGGTGATCAAAACAGTAGACATAATGATTTCATTAAGTTGCATCGTATGCATCAACTCGCAGCGGCACATGTTGTTTGTTTAGTTGCGGCTTGGTATGCACTAAAAAGGCACAAACAAAATTGTCAAATTCCTCGTGTTATACAGTTAGAAGGGGAACGTGCACGACATGAATTAATGACAAAAGTGCTAACTAATGATCAATGTCGTAATATAATTAGAATGAGTCCTTCTGCATTTGTGGAATTGTGTAATCTTTTAGTCAAAGAAGGTGGTTTACGACCTACAACAAGGATCAGTGTGGAAGAACAAGTAGCAAAATCACTCTATTTGCTAGGTCACAATGTTACAAATCGTGCACTTGGCTTCTTTTTCTATCGATCGGGAGAAACAGTGAGTCGCCATTTCCATAATGTTTTAAGAGCTATAATAGAATTAGAGGACAAATTTCTCAATCAACCAGACGGGTCACAAGTTCCTTCAGAAATCTTGAATAGCAATCGATTCTACCCATTTTTTAAGGTAAAAATAGTATTTGTATCTTTTGACTAGTATAACTGCATGTTTATATATTCATAATTATTAATAATTTAGATATGATATATCAGGATTGTGTTGGAGCAATAGATGAAACATATATTCGTTTAAAGTTTCTCTCATTGATGCTCCAAAGTTTCACGGTCAAAAGGATTTTCCAACTCAAAAATGTTTTAGCAGCATGCACATTTGATATGAAATTCACTTATATCTTAGCCGGGTGGGAAGGGATAGCATCCAACTCTAGAATAATAAAAATGCATTAACCAGACAAGAGTGTCTTAAAATTCTGGAAGGTAAATTAAATGATATAAATTGTGATTAGGCCTCCTTGCTTTTATATTTAATAACACATATTTTTTTTTTAGGAAAATACTATCTTGTTAATGCTAGATTCATGTTAAAAAGTGGTCTTATCACACCATATCGAGGAGAATGTTATCATTTGAAAGAATATAGCCGTAATCCACTACGAAATGCTCGGGAGTTATTTAATCTTCAACATTCTTCTTTGCACAATGTAATTGAAAGTGGTTTTAGAGTCGTTAAAAAGAGATTTGCTATTATAAGAATTTCAACGGAGCCACATTATGGAATTTAAACACAAAAATAAATTATTCTCTGTTGTTGTATTTTACACAATTACTTGATTAATGCTGATCCAAATGAGGGTTTGTTTGCTGAGGTTGATGCCGAACTTAATAATAACAGTGAACATCAAGAGGAAAATCATAGTAATAGACATGACAATGACGATGCAAGAAGGAGAGAATTGCTTAGGGATTCCATAGCTGCGACTATGTGGTTGGATTATAATATGTGATGTTTATGTTTATTTGTTTGCGACATAATTTTGGACAAATTCTCTTGTAATTGGATGATTGTGATTGTTGACATTTTAATTTCTTATATTACTTGAATTTTATATCATATGACTGTTTGTGTGATTGTGTGTGTTTGATTATTACTATATTGTTGTTTTTAAGGATGCCAAAAATGAAGGACTTGCAAAATGCTAGTGCAAGCAAGGCGCATATCATTGTGTTTGGACTAAAGGAATGGATGATGCTCTTATTGATGCATATTTGAACCAACATAATATAGGCAATAGGGTTGGTGGAATCCTTTACTACACATGCATTGGAAAATATTATGAGTGAATTGAAAGAAAAATTTCCCGAGAAGCTTATCAATAAGGAAAGGATTCAAAATTGCATAAAACATATTAAAAGATCCTGGTTTTCATGTTATGATATATTCAAGAATGGTATGAGTGATTTTGGATGGGATCCCATCACTGAATTCTTCATTGTTGAACCTGAAGTTTGGCAACAACTAATTGAGGTGTGTTTCATAATATGTATTTGAAAATTATATTTGATTTTATTTTGTGATACTATCTATAAATGATTGTTTGATGTAAATTATATTGTAATTTATAGATAAAACCAGCAGCTGCCAAATGGAAGAACAAGCCTATTCGAAATTATGAGAAGTTACTTCAATTATATGGAAAAGATAGGGCTACAGGACAACATGTCGAAACTGCATCAGAAATGCGAAAGAGCATGGAAGAAGAGAACAATGTTGGTGGACATAATTTTGAAACCATTGATGAGGTTGAATTTATAATATCTGAACAGGAAATCTATTTAGACAAGTCAGATGTCATTAATAAGGATGCCCACATTCCAACTCAACCATCTAAATCTCAAGCTAACTCTTTTGTTGGAGGATCATCAAAGAGCAAAAGTGCAAAGAAAGGTAAAGTTGATGATGATAATATAAGCAATGCAATTGACAATGTAGCTCAAGCCATTATGAGTTTAAGACATGAAATAGTTAAGTCAAATGAACTTCCTAATCCTGAGCATGAAGTGTGAGTTTGTTAAATCAATTAGGAATCGAGCAGACTTCTACATGTTATTTGTTTCTTGTTCAATGCTCGAAGATGTTGAGAGATTTACTTGGATGTCCTTTTAAACATCGCAAAGACTTGTTATTTCAAATGTTGGATGGAGAAAATGTGTGACATGATTAGTTTTTTGCTTGTTATTTGAGATACAACTTTGCATAATTATATTTGGATGTTATGTACTTAGAAGATTTTGAATGTTTGCTATATTATTATTATGTAATGTAAGATTTGTAATTTGATTTTGGATTATTTATGTGTTGAACTTCTCAATTGATATTGTCTTTGCTCATAATGATTTGCTTTCTCGAAATCTGATGTTAAAGGACAAAGGTTAATGATTTGCTATGAGAATGCCAAGTGCATTGAAGATGAATGTTTTATCGCTGCTAGTGAACATTTTCAAAATGAACTTGACGGGGATGGAAGCTCTACAGTTCAGTTCTATTCAAAGCAAAGTAGCAAGCTAATGTTGGAAGTTCTTAAAAGAGGTCCTAAAGCCAAAGAAAATGGAGAAGTCACAGCAGTTGGTGGGCTTGCTAAAACTGTTGAAAATTTGTTTGATATTTCTGGCAGAAAGAGGGCATTTAAAATTTAAAAGTAAGGATAATTTTATAATTATATATATTTAACTTTTATTACCCTTCCTTTCCTCCCAAATATGGTATCACATTACGTAAATGAACCTTCCCTCCCTCCCAAATAAGGAGAATTTAAATACTTTACTTCCCCTCCCTTTCACTTCCTTCCCCTTCCATTAATAAACCTTCGCTCATCCCATCCAAACAAAGGCTAAAAGGAGAGAGGGAAATAAGTAAGGGAAAAAAATAAAAACTAATTCTAAAATTAAATTTAATTCTAAAATCAAATTTAATTTCAAAATTAAATTTATTTTCTCTCATATCCTTTTTCTTATATAAATCTCCTATCGGATTTTGATCAAATCCAATATCCACTAACCTTCAATCCATTCCATTAGACTTAAATTTAGTTCAAAATCAAACAAAATTGGTTCAATAACTAAACCTCTTTTAATTAAAGAATCAAATCAATTTGGTTCATTAATTTAACCAAAAAGTATCCAACTAGTCTTCAAAAGATGTGGCCCAACCAGACTCAATCTCTCACTACAAGAATACATTAGCGACGAACTAATTCATAGCTAATATAATGTGATTCGTCGCTAACTATTTTTTACAATGATAAAATTTCATTGCTATGGTATCATTATAAGGTTGTCGTAAACATATGTTAGCGATGAGTTTACTGCACTCGTCGCTAAACCTTTAATGACGCCAAATATATCGTCGCTAATCCGAATATTTTCACAGCTAAATTTTTTGCGACGAAATAAATTAACCCGTCGCAAACATTTTAGCAGCGAATTACTAATTCGTCGCAAACCTATTAGCTACGAATTAAATTGTCGCTAATTGTTTGCTAATTTGCTGTAAACCGTCACACAAATTTTCCATAATTTTTGCATCTT
>JBAMIE010000022.1:7763999-7785963 GCA_037177295.1 Kaempferia parviflora | reverse complement strand
TATGGAGAGCAATGATACACTCAAGGAAAAAAAAAAAAAAAAAGGAAAAGCTCAATGACAGACACATAGTAATGGGGCCTACCATTTCACTTTTTGTGAGTCTCATCACTTTATGTGTGTATCATTGAGTTTTTCATTGAGTTTTTTTTTTTCTCTCTGCAAATCATTTCTCGCCTATGGATCTAACTTTTTTTTTTTTGACATTTTCCTAATATGGGGTAATGTGTCGACCAATCTACAAGTGAATTTATTCAAGCTTATCGAAACATGTTAATATTATGCATGCTAAGAACTATTACATTGTGGATCTTAAAACATCTACAAACTTTAGAACTTATATTTCTTAGTCATTTGTCATATGCATTTGTCGTGTTATATATGTTGATGGATATTCTTTTTTACATTTTATTTCAGGCAAGTAGTTCTAAAATGCTCAATATAAATCAAAGCAAAATAAATATAATTTCATTATTCTTCCAAAACATGAAAATTAACAACAATATAAACTTCATTTCTTTTTGCAGAAAGTTGAGACGAGGAAACCTTGTTTATGGAACGGAATGAGAAAACCATGTCACTTGTTTGCTCGAAGATTTTTGCCAGAAGCCTTGGACAAGTTGATGCACTTGTTCCCCAATTACACAACCCTTTGAGTTCGCACAATTAGCCATCTTACAATGTGATACATAAATGCTAAAGATCTATTAAGTAGAGTTTAGACGTAATTATTCTATGTTACAACACCCTTAGTGTTATTTTCGGTTGGAAAATAAATTTATTAAGATAATTTTTTGGGATAAACTACTGTATTTCTTTTTGTAGAAAGTGAAGACGAGGAAATCCTGTTCAAGGTTTGAACAATTGGAATTAAATTCAAGTTCAAATTTTATAAAACAATAAACTCCAAGTGATCATTTAATATTATTTGTATTCGGTACGGTATTATATAATTGTACTGAATTTTTTTATTTTAATATGAGATTTATATTAAAATTTTCGATGCACCATACCGATACCATATGTGCAACTAGAAAATTTTCTAGTCGTGGAATTTTCCGGTCGAAATTTTCATAGCTTATTTTTTGTATCGGTGCAAAGCTTTAAAAATGAAGAGATGTGAATTTTCAGGTGATGCGTAGTATGACATCCTATCAGTCCATCTCTATGATAACGTTATTATCTTTCATTACCGGTATTAAATCTTAAATTGATTAATTAATCATATGAATATGATAAGTGTTACTATGATTCTTATTAAAATGTGAATTTATCATGTTCATATATTGGTTCAAGATTTAATACAACTGAAAATGTGAATTTAAAAATATGTAATTAGGATTTCAGCTATCAAAATGTGAATTTAAAAAAGACCAGATGGGATGCCCTTGACAAAGTACTCCTGGAATAATTTAGAAAAAAGAAACATTTTACATATTATATATTTCTTGTGCTTTAATTGATACACTCTTATTTTTGTCTCTCAAATAAATTTATACTTTAGTCTATCAAATAATATATTCAATTTTTTTTACTAAGATACAAAATGGAAAAATGAATTTAACATACTATATATGTGTGTGTATGACTCTGTATTTATCTTTTATAGATTTAAATACTAAGATTATTTAAGATGAATCTAAAATAATTTATTTATGTATAATTATGCATTAGTGTGTGTGTATATATATATATATATATATATATATATATATAATGTAATTTATGTTTATATTTTTTATAATTTAAGTAAAATTTTGATAAATATTCAAGTTAGCCGATTTTTTTTTTATTTTTTGGACCCAAAAAAAACCTGGCACCCTTTAGGGAAAATACATCTTGTTAAAATAATGGAAACCTAGGAATAACAATGAAAAAGTTAATAATGTTCAGTGAGTGTTGATTTGGATTTATATAGAAAGGATATAACTCTTTCTGGAATTTAGAGAAAAGAGATAAATTACTTCCCCCCAACTCTCTAGATTTCAAACTATAGCATGATAAAATGTAGCTTCATAGAAGGATCCCCTGTTGAGATTATACATCGGTGGTAAAAGGTGAATCGTTCGTCCAAACACCTCTGTTGAGATTATACATATCTTATAATAAAGTGAAGTGATTAAATCAAATAGCACAGCTGAACCTATATAAAATGGAACTCGTCTAGAGAGATTTAATCATTTCCAAAAAGTCTAAAAACAAATCAATTCCAATTGGATGTCAAAGTAGTTTTTGTCTAATTCGGTATCGCTAAAAACAAATCAAATTCTAATTCGGCACAGCTGAAGCATATGGTATATATGCTTAATCAAGTTGAACATGAAAACGATTTATATACTTAGACATATCTTATCGGAGAATCTAATTTATCTTGACCGGGTCATGAGTCTAGCCCCGAACTCCTAAAAAGGTAGGGGACTAAGAACACAGAAAATCAATCTATCTTCCAGTTATAGTGAGTGGCAGAGAGCCAGGCCCAGGCTCAATGCCTTGAACTGTTGAGCGTCTTCAAATGCACCCTAGAAAAGAAATGATCAACCATGCATAGGCGGCTCCAAAGTCGATGGCAAAGTTCTTTGAGTCTAATTCGGTATAGTGAAAAACGGCTAAGTAGTTTAAGTTCGGTATGTCTAATAAATGCATCGGCAGCTCCAAATGATAAAATGAATAGGCGGCTCCAAGGCTAAAAAATGATCAATTGAATAGGCTACTCAGGACAGCTAGTAGTTTCTTTTTGTTCGGTCATATAGGAGATGCTAAGCTACGGTCAGATAAGTCAAACTTGGTCCTCCCGATCGTAATTGGTAGCTAGCAAACATTGATCCTGTAGTTTATAAAGGGTATTCGAGGAGTACTAAATACACCCTCAAAAAAAATTTTTTTTTATACAAATTCATAACTAAAAACACAAATGAATGACACCCGTGATAGGTAAATACATTACATCACCTGAACTACCATGTTAGACTATATTATATGAGGTTATTCCCTATTCAAAACTACTCAATCTATCCTTGTACCTCTTCCAGAGCCAATTGAACTATCTGATTTCAATTTGTCACTCTCACTATTCAACTATCGTATAGTTCGCTCATCAATCAGATCGGGACTCAAGGGCTCTTGACATCCGCAGCTCCAAAGGCTGATGGCCTAAAGTGGTAAACTCAACTCAAATAATGGGAATTTTTCATCGTGCCAGTGTCGTAAATATCTTTCTTCAGTATCGTCCACTATACTATACGATATACGTAGCTCCAATTCACTATCGCTCATCATGATATATGCTGCTCCAGGTCACAAGCCACATATACTTGGAATTTATCATCATTTCGGCATCGTAAATATGTTTCGTCAATTAGTAAAGAGGGTTTCTCTCTATCAAATAGAAGACCAAACTCTATGATGACTATTATAGTCTTTTATCGTGCAATGTTCCTTTAAATATTTAAGTAAATATGAAGCACCTTGATATTCAAGATATTTGTTTAATTTTAGATTGCTTAGGTTCTTATTTCATTTTAATAGTATTGGTATTAGATTTTTTTAAGTATTTATTTTTAAAACTAATAAATTTTCTTCTTCTATATTGATATTTAATTTTCATATAGCACACTTTCTCTTCCGCATTCATCTCTCTTTCTGGAACCGGCCCTAGGCATAGGGCCCAATATTATTGGGGTCCATTTTATTAAAAAAATTAAATAGATTTAATGATGAAAATTTGTATAGGACATAACATGCATCATGTTCCATGATGCTTTGATTTTGCCGCATATTTGCTCCACACTTTGATTAACTCAACTTCATTTCCATGTCTTCTGTTTCGATTTTTGTTCCAACCTTATCAATTAATTCCAACCGCCAATATCAATTAATTACATATTAATTATAATTATTATATTTCCTAATCCTAAAATTCTATAAGACCGAATTTTATTTATTAAATCTCATTTTATATTAGCTTTTTATTTTTTTACTCACTCGGTGATCTTCTATTCTCCATGAATATGTACTTCTCCTCACTCAGTAAATTTTTTCACTTTTTTATTCTTTCTCAAAATGTTGTTTATTATTTGATATAAATGATAAATTATATGTGAAATAGATTATACATCCAAATATCATTGAAAAAATAGATTATTAATAATTGCATATGATTTTTTTTCTTTTTTCGGTGCAACTAAAATTACTACCATCATAAACATAACTTACGTGTATGAAAATATTTTCGGTGCAAACAAATTACTGTCATCACAGACTAAATTTTATATAAAAATCTATTTTAAAATTAATATTTTAGTTTTTAAAAAAAATTAAATCCGCCGATCTGCTTAAAAAGAACTACTAAATGTCTAAAATTTTTTTTTGCCTAGGATGACCTCGTAGAACTTTGAGAAGGTCATGGCTCTTCCCCTCGCTCATAGTCACCGATGATTCTATAATTCCATGCTATACCTCTCCCTTGTCAGTGATCACGTATCTTTTCCCCTATTTCTGATGATCTCACTTCCTTGTCGATAATGATCTCACTTTCTTGTCGATGATTTGACTCTCAAATGTCCTTCTCATCTCTCATCATTAGACCAACCATCCTTTTTATCTATGAGCACTGGCAATTTAAAGAAAATAAAAAAATCAAAGTTGAATCTATTCTCATGCTCCTAATATCATCTTTTTCATTTTAATATGTTATTTTTGCAAATAATAAGTGAATATTATCGGTTAGTTAATTCAAACAGATTTATTATTATTATTATTCGGTTTATTCAGTTCAAAGTTGTTATTATTTGTGACTTATTAAATTAATAGCAAGTTTACAATTTTAAAGTTTAAATTTTTGTTCAAGTTTGGTAATTCTAGTCTTAGGTTCTTGACTACTAGTTGTGCCACTTAAATAGTTGTTTTAAAAAAATATATTATATGCATATTCATTTCTATGTATAAATGTAATACGGTAAAGAAACATAGTAACAGTTGTGACACTGTTCCGTCTTAATGTCAAACGTTGGGTCATGTTTTAAAGGACACAATTGCTATTCTTATGAACACTACCTGCCAAATCTATTCACGACATTCATTAACATTTGTATTGCAATGTATACATCTATTTGGAAATTTAGCTTTCACTTGAAGTCTTTATCTTTGATTCTTGGACTTGTCTCTCCTCTTGTTCCCATTTATTGATAGCTAAATTTTTTGCTCAACTCAGTATTCTCCTCCAAGGGTAATATTCAAACGGTATATTCATATACTAGGACATCATAATATCATGAATCAATCTCCAATTGCAAGGGATAATGGCTTCCCTTATAACTATATGATGATCTACTATCAAATCAATAGTGAAATCTCTGTGGGTCATGAGCTCACTGTGCTTCCGTTACTCTCACACTGCTATCTAGCTAACTGTGAGTAAAATCAACAACCTTCGAAATTCCATACCATCGTCCCTGGTGCTAGTGAAATCTCACGATGGTTGGTTTAGAGGTCGGAATGTGATCATCCTCATTTGGCAATCAACCGTGGCACGATATGCTGATAGCAAATCCATGCCAAGGATAATGTCAAACTCGACCATTTCCAGAACTAATAAATCTATAGTGAGTATAATGTTGCCGAAGTCTGATGGGCATCATCTAACCTCCTGGGTGACGTCCAAGGTATCACCAGACGGTAGGGATACTGTTAATCACTGCGGTCTAAGAAAAGATAGTCTACCAATCTCCCTCATAAATGCACGAGAAATAAAAAAATACGAACTATCAGTATCAATTAACATATTATTAGAAAATGTATAAAGTAAAATTGTACCGCGGAAAATGAATCCGTCTAAAAAATTTGGACATTAACATTTTGAATGGTCACTTGATATTGATATTGATGACGTGTAAACATTTAAATATAACAATGTCAAACACTTGGATTAGCCCATGTGCCATGATCTTTAAACATTTAAATATAACAATGTCAAACACTTGGATTAGCCCATGTGCCATGATAAAGATCGATTGGTACATAATCTAACATTGATCTCTGTTACGTAGATATATCCCACTAACATTACAGATTAGTCAATAACATGTATACATGTATTATGGATTAGTCTTAAAGAAAGTAACATCCAAAATCCTACCTGCTAAAAGAGGTGACATATGAGCTTCTTAAAAAGTTAAGAATACACGCTCTTCCTTTCTAGGAATATTGCACTAGAATTTCAGTGTTAACATATGTCTCAGATGTTGTTTGCATGTCCACAATCTATTAATAAAACTTTCAATGTCAAGTGATGGGAAGTTATTATACATAATTTATATGAATTTCAAAATTTTACTTCTATTTCATACTTTAGTCTTTTTGCTCTCCCTCCATTTTCATCGCAAAATGATATAGAAATAATGTTCGGCATCATTTTATATTCTCAGGTTTCACATTAAGAAACAATATAATCCCTTTAATTTAAAAGACATTGGATCATTTCTAGAAATATTAATTTTAAGATGACAGGAAAAAGATAAAAGTTTTCTTGAGTTTCATATATAGCCTATGGATCTAATTTTTCGTAACCTTTTCTTAATATAGGTTAATACAACATACTGTACTGAATTTTTTAGATGATATAGTATATCATACCGAAAATTTAGATATACGAACATATAAATTAAGATTAAAACTACCAAACATATAAACTACATTTTTTTTTTTTTACAAAAAGTCAAGATGAGGATAGCTTGTTTACGGAACAGAACAAGTTTTTGTTTTTTTTGAGAATTTTTTGCCAAAAGCCCTAGACAAGTTGATGCACTTATTCCTCAATTACACAACCAGTTTAGTTCACACAATCAGTAGTCTTTCAGTGTAATGTCTAAATGTTAATGATCCATTAAGTAGGGTTTAGAAGTAATTATCCTATTTTACACCTTTAATGCGTTTGTTGGCTGGAAAATAAATTTATTAATGTAATGCTTTGGGGCAAATTATAAATACACTTCTTGTGCTTTCAAAAATATTTGATTTGTATTTAAAATTATCAAATTTTAATCAAATACACTTCTTTGAAGGAAGTTGCCCGCCCACCGCAGCCAACTTCCTTCAAAGAACTAGCCCATGGCCCCATACGATAGACCATTTGTTTCAGTTATTTTGAACAGCAATCAACAAGTATATATTACAATAAAATATATAATAAACCAAAACAACAAATTAAGTACTTCCTACTCGCATAGCAAAATTGAGTTCGTAGAGTTTTGTTTTTTATAAGTTCAATTTTTTTTTTAAAGTTTTATTGTCACTTTATAGCTTTTATGTTATACAAAAAATTGTTCTATGAAACCAATAGCTAGCTAACTGTTTTCTCTATTCCCCCAATTTCTTTCTCTTAGCTTTATCTAAGTTCAAGGCTAGTGATGCTGAAATGGTCAGTATTCCTATTTAACCGACTTGCTATATTCTCATTTGCACATTTCTCTTTAATTTAATTATGTATATGTTTACATAGGATTAGAACGTTATTTAATTTCATTTGTCATTCTTCATCATATAATCCTATTTATTTGTAGGTGAGTTGACATTTTCAAAGCTTTCCATATATCCTTGATTCCTCTATTGGATCTGAATAACAATTCAAAATTTATTGAGTCTGAATTAACTAGATGGTGAATTTCTGGAAATGCCAATGGCTTCAAAACGAAGGATTGTGGCAGGTAAGAAAATGTTGCATTGTATTACCAAGCCCTTGCAAGATCCCTTTAGCAACTTGTATTGTATTAGATCCAGACTCCACAATAAGGAACCTTCCAATTGGTTCGTAGTTCGCCACGTAAAGTCCTTCAAACCGTCCGACGTGGCGCGACGACGACGCTTCCCTCTCCGGCCGCCTGTCTCATTCGGTTCTCCCAATCCCTCTACGTTCGATGAGTCATGGCTTTTCCCCTCCGCTGCTCCTCCCCCTCTCAATCCTTCGTCTTCTCCTCCTCCGCCTCCAAGATCCGACCTTTCCTCTCCAACCCCGCCCCGATCCCTCCCCTCTGCGATCTCCGCCCCGCCATGAGCTCCACCGCGACCCCTTCTCCTCCCTGCGCCGCGGCGGTCCCCGGACTGGCGGCCGACGACGTCGCCGCGGCCGCCGAGGCGGCCTTCGCGCGGCACTCCTCCCCTGGTCTGAAACGCAGCGGCCGGGGCGTCGCCGTAATGTGGTTCAGGAACGACCTCCGGTTGCTGGATAATGAAACCCTGGTGCGGGCGTGGGCGGCATCGGAGTGCCTCCTTCCTGTTTACTGTCTGGATCCTCGCCACTTTGGAACCACCCATTACTTCGGTTTCCCTAAGACTGGAGGTAGGTCCTAAGAATTCCTATTTTTCTCCCCTAAAAAAAATAAATGTAATTTGCTCGATCGTTCTATTTCGCCCGTTTGGCAGCAATCAGAGCACAGTTCCTGATCGAATGCTTGGAGGATCTGAAGAAGAATATGATGAAGCGAGGGTTAAATCTTCTCGTTCAGTATGGGAAGCCTGAGAGTATACTTCCCCAAATTGTGAAAGCTTTTAGCGCCCATACAGTAAGAACTCTCTGATGAAGCTCTTTATCAGGCTGCGTAGTATGAACATACTCTTGATTAATCTTAGCATCATTGTGTTACATGTCTTTGATGGACAAATTATACCTTGATGCTTAGGCTCAACTCTGATTCATTCTAGGTTCAGTTCTGCCTTTTGTAGAGTACATGATAGGGGTGTTTGCTGATTCTATGTTCAGGTTTATGCTCAAAAAGAAACATGCAGTGAGGAGCTACTTGTAGAAAGGCTTGTTCGCAAAGGTCTGCAAGAGGTGATTCTACCTCAAGGTGGATCTTCGAACCAAAGGGGGGCTGTCAGTCCAAAACTAGTGCTAGTATGGGGATCTACCATGTACCACATTGACGATCTTCCATTCACCGCGAACAATTTGCCAGATGTTTATACACAGTTCCGAAAAGTAACTTCATCAGTTCCATATATTTACAGTTCCTAAGTTTTTAGTATCAAGGAATTTTACTGAAATATCCTACTCTTTAGTAACACATTGTTTCACAGGCTGTTGAATCAAAGTCTACAGTTAGGAATTGTTTCAAGTTGCCACCATCACTTGGGCCACCTCCAGAAGATAGTTTGTTGGATCGAATAGGCGGATGGGGAACTATTCCAACTCTTGAACAACTTGGATTGAAGGAGGCAAAGGCATGTCAAATATTTCATTCTATGTCGATGGATTTTCTTGATGAATGTATGATTTTATGCCATATGGAGTGATCATGATATATCGATATCCAATCTCACATCTTCCAGTACTTCAGGTTATTCTTATGGCCATGCGATCATTTACTCCTAGTTAGGGTGTGATACCGGACCGATATAAATTACTAAGTGACATTTGCCTTTCTGCCTAAAATGCAGTGTGAACAAGGTATGTGTTTTCATGGAGGCGAAAATGCAGCTCTAGGAAGAATTTTTGAGTACTTCTGGAAAAAGGCATGCTACTAGCTGATTCTTTTTGTTTTCTAAGAACAATCTTGGAGTCTTTTGTACTCTTTTCTAGTTTAGTCAGCAACATAATTGACAGATTGTATATCTTTTATGCTTGGATGAATGTGTTGCAGTTGGTTACATCCGTCTTTTGCGGTTATTATTTACATAGGTTATGATGAACTTAGAAATATAAAAAAGTTTCCCTTAGACCAATTGTAGAACTTCTCCTTATGAATATAATGTGGGTAAGATTTTTTTGTTATTTCCCATGATACAGGATCAGTTAAAGGTTTACAAAGAAACGAGGAATGGCATGTTGGGGCCAGACTACTCGACAAAGTTCTCACCTTGGCTTGCTTCAGGAAGTATTTCTCCACGATACATACACGAGGAGGTGAAAAGCCTCTCCATCTAATTTGATTGAAACTACTGATCCTGGTTTATCGTCTAAACTTGAATCTACTACTGCTGTTTCGATTAGGTGAGGAGATACGAGAAGCAGAGACTAGCAAATGAGTCAACATACTGGTAGATTATTGTCTGTTATCAACTAGAGGCGCGAATTGAAGTTTTAATTCTGCATTATCAGCAATCTTAAAAGTGACTACAACAGTATTGGATTAACGAGATTATTACAATTTCAGGGTTCTATTTGAATTAATTTGGAGGGACTACTTCAGGTTTCTATCCATAAAATATGGAAATTCCATTTTTCATCTCGGTTAGTATCTAAAATTTTCATGTTACTGACTTTTGTGCTTTTACTATATCGATTTGTACATGTTTGAATTCTACTTTTTCTGAATTTCTGGGTACCAATTTTTGTATGATTTTCATTGAACTTGCACATGTTTCCTCTAGTGTAATCTACTTCAATTAGTGTCTCATCACCTATAAATCCGGAAGTTCATTATCGGTACATTATATATATGGACACTATCCTAAAATATGAATTTGTTAAACTATGAAGTACAAATGTTGTTCTATGTTTTGTGACGGTTGAAGTTTTATTAAACTCTTACGAAACACAGAACCGCACGAATGTATTCCAATAACCTCTTTTGAAGTGTCCAAGGGATTCATGTTTCTGTTTAACTGTGAACTTGAAGTTCAGGTAAGAGATCTCTCATTCGTTTGCGTATTTAAGTGCCCTTAGAGGCTCAGAACGACTCGCTATACAACATTCCGGTTATTTGTTTCCTAACAAAAAAGGAGACTCGATTTGCAAACTTCCTGATTCATCTTATTCCTTGCCACTGGTGCTGGCACCTAAATGCACGACCTTCTTCAATGGTTCAGGGGGTCCAAGAAATGTGGTGTCAAATTGGAGCAAAGACAAGCTGATGTTTGAATCATGGCGAGATGGTTGCACTGGGTACTACTTACTATATTTCAGAATTAGTTTCCTTGTGTTTTTGTTTGTCGGTTTTGATTCTTTAGAACGACTTAAGTTTACTAACGATACATTACATTGTCTTTCGATAGCTATCCTCTTATTGATGCCAACATGAAAGAGCTATTCACAACTGGTTTCATGTCAAACCGAGGTCGCCAGGTACTTAAGCTAACTTCCCTCACTAACTTCACACAAACCAACTTTTCATCTACAAATATAACTAATCTAACATCACATAAGATTATCTTTTAGGATGAATTTCACATATTATATACCATAAATTATGGTGAGATTAATAGTTTTAATTAAACATATAAATTATAAACTATATTAGATTAATGGATAATAAAGTAAAATTATCAAGGTAATAGATTAGTTATAGCTATGTGATGTATATATATGACATTTGGATTCATACTCATATCAGATAATGCAATTAGACATGGCAACACAAATTGCAGTCCTAGTAGAATTCTGAAACTGTCTTTTGCAGATTGTCTGTTCATTTCTTGTTCGAGATATGGGCATCGATTGGCGCATGGGTGCCGAATGGTTCGAGTCCTGCTTGCTGGATTACGATCCAGCATCGAACTATGGTAACTGGACCTATGGAGCTGGTAAGCACAAGTATTTCCAAGTTTCCCGAGCTAAAACACAGTTGCTTAAATCTCCTCATTGTTTCAAATAAGTCTTTTGAATGTTACAGCTTTCCGCCCTTCGCCCTTTAAATTCAATCCCTAGACTAAATAGGTTTCCACACTATGATTTGAGGCCTATTTCATTGCATTTCACTCAGCTCATTTGCCACTTAGTATCGATTAACTCTCCCATTATAAGTCAACAATTGTGCTTGGTTGTCCAGGTGTTGGTAATGACCCGAGGGAAGATCGGTATTTCAGTATCCCAAAGCAAGTAAGTATCTCCGAGCCAGGTTTGACATACTGATATAGTCATATTTATGAAACCCATTCTTTACGGGTCTAGCTAACATGGATCCATGTCAAGTATTTTGCTTACTGTCTCCAAGAAACCCAAACTTAGCACCTCCATTTTTCTCTCGCAGGCGAAGACTTATGATCCAGAAGGTGAGTATGTCGCCTATTGGTTGCCCGAATTACAAAAACTCCCCAAGGAAAGAAGAAACTTTCCGGGGCAGTCATACATTAAGCAAATTGTACCTCTTAAATTTGACAACGCGACTCGGGGAAATACTAATGTTAGAAGAGGCAGAAGATAGAACATCTGATGTAAACAAAGAGCCATTCTCCTTTAGTTGTGGAATTCTATAGCAAGTTTGCATGTAATCTTATTAAATAAATAGTTAGTTGATTTTATGTTAATTTGTATAGCTTTATACATGAATAACAAAGTTTTATATATGATTACAATGACAAATAAGTTGTATCCAACTAGATGAGATCGATTATATGGATTCTTTTATATCATTGAACTATATCTTTTACTATATCATCATTTATATTTAAATAAAATTTATTTTATTTTATCATGGTAACTTCCTCGTTTAATTGAAGGATTTATTTATCGTTTAAATATATATTTATATTATTTTAAAGTCTCTTATAATTTTCTTTAAATAAATATAATATTTTTATTTCTATCTTATCCATCTTTGTATGTCTACGGTATGAAATGATTTGTACAAGAAAAAAATCTCAATGAAAAGTTCAAGGATAGACTCATAATGCGATGGGACTCACAAAAAGTGAAATGGTGGGCCATTAATTTATGTGTCTATCTCTGAGCTTTTCTCTGATATTTTTATCTGTGCGTATCATTGCTCATAATATCAATTGCCACCTCTAGAGGTGTATTACAAAAGTTAAACTAAGAATTCACATCTAAATCTTGTTATTAATCTCATAACTATAGGTTGTTGGAAGTTTCTAAAACATAAAAGCCAAGAACATCCTTCTTTTTCCTTTTTTTTTTTTTTATACGCAAGAACTTTTATTTTACCATTCATTTGGTTCCCTTGGGCCCCTAAGAACCTTCTTAAATTGAAGTTACATATGACCCAACACACAAAAAAAAAACACATAAACATATGATGAAAAGTTAGTGAATCCTAATAAAATTTAACTGATTCTTTAAAAAAAACATAAAATAACATTCTAAAAGTTTTAATAAATTATAAAAATTAACGGCTTGAATAATTCTCAGTACAATTCAATTCTTGACTATGTTATTTATGTTAATCAAAGAGAACTTCACTCTGTAAAATGAGAATGTGAAGCAGTTTTTCACAGTTGTGAAGCAAAGATACATTTTCAGACAAATCAAACAGTTAGTAATTTATTTTCGATACCAATATGTTTTCTTATTTGCATTACTATATCAGAAATGCACAAGAAATTCTATCTTTTTCTCCCCAACTTAAATATTACACAACCGGAATCCATTTAAAATAACAAACATATAGGGAAAAAAAGACCTGAATAGTCACACTATGAACGAAATTTAGTTGTTGTTGGGATGGTAACCTGGAAGAAGAGATGCCACGAACCCGATGACAAACATCTGAATCTCTTTCACCACTTGCCAAAAATTGTTTCTGGGTTGTTCGGGCTGTTGACGGTTCTGGTTCGCATCAACTTGTTCCTGGTTTTGAAGAGGTTGGTCCTGATTCAGATCGTTGGTATCATTATTTTCACCTGCACCTGATAGAAAGGCATATCATTTGAGTTCAATTTTGTTTCTCAATGAAATAGTGTTTTCAGAATTGAGATGCAATTCATGATTCCAATAATGTTGTTATACTTGTTCAAACTAAAACCCAACAAGACCTTTCTCAGGTCAACTTTCCCAGAACCATCTATACCTTGGGAAAGAAAACAAGAACACACCTAATACTAATTAAATTTATTTCAATAAACTGAATCAGCGTCTAATTAGTGAAAAATATGTTATGCTCAAAATCGAAATGAACTGGGAACCTGGGTTTATTTGACCTGGTCATTTGGGATTCCTAGACATTATTGTTATTGCTTGTGCGATGAAGAAAACAAATATAGAGAAAACGATCGTCAAAGTACCTAGTGGTTGAGGATTGTGCTGGCCATCATGACCAATAGGAGGAACATTCAACTGCTGTGGAGGAGCATGCGGCCGAGGTGGGGCTGCTGCTTGCTGAAGCCATCGCATGAAAGGTGTAAGTGCTCCAGTTTGATACCTACGAAATTGACGTGGCATAAAGAAATAAGGCATTGGCAAAAACAATTCACTATGGAATACATAGAAGTGTCCACAAAATTCTACATATTTATGAGTTCCAGAATCTAGATAAGAGAGCAAAAAATTAAGTATTAAAATGAAAGAATTTTACTTACAGGTACACGAACAGCGCAAAGAAAATAAGAAGCAGAAGCTTCTGCGGTGATCCATCTTGACTAAAAAGAAAAACCATAGCTGCTAACTTGATTATTAGACCCAAGTCAAGCTGAAATGCAAATTGAACTCTTCTGGCATGTGGTCTTTGAGGTCCATGTTGCTGCCTCACTTCCTGCCCTTGCTCGCTACTAGTTCCTCCAGAACTTGGCCTCCTGAAAGGTGCAAATAAGATGCAAGAAATGAATGCAAAAGGTTGAGGTTCATTGAAGAACTCATCTGTTTTGCTGTACACATTTATTGACAAGCATAGCTCAATGTACTAGCTGATCTGTTGTGGTAAACACCAACTTCTGGTCAATTTCTCAATCTTATAGATATATTAATTAGGTCAATTCAATTGAACTGTTGTTGCACTTTCTGATCATAGTGTTGTTATCATTAGCTATAGTGGCATCTTGTATTGTATTGATGGGTTTTACTGGATAGTATTAGGGTGGTTGTAGCACTTTTTTGCATGGATTACCGTGATTAGTAATGCATGGCAGAGATTTCTCATTCCACTCCTACACCAAGAGACAAAATAACGTAGCACAGGAATCTCCTTGTAATCCATCCTCCATGAGACGAGGTACCTAAAGCCCTTCTTGATGCACCGTAATGTCCTCATGGTCCATCCTCCATGCAACGCGGTCCCTAAATCCCTTCTTCATTACGACAACACCAAGACAGTGATTCCCTCAACGTTTTGCATCACAATCCTTCCTCCATGCAGTATCCAAAATCCTATTTCTGCTTTCAGATTGATTGACTGAGGCAATGCTAGGGAGATATCGAAGCTTCATCTGTGTCATGAGATGCTTTCTCCAGCGTCAACAATGCATCCAAGTAAGCTTCCTCCTTCCCTTTTTCTTCCTCTGTCTCCTCTTCTTCTTTCTTCTTCCCTCCTCATTCGAGCAAACAACACCGTATTGTCAACATGACTATAACAGAACGAAAAAGTCTCCTTCCAGCTGGGGATCGAACCCCTCAGCTAGAAACAACATTTTAAACCTTAATTTGTTGTGAATAAGAATATATAGTGTTACTGTTGTGGTAGAACTATGTTGATGAATAAGATGCATTGGGCCAGTATTGTGGTATTACTGTCTTGTTAAACCAGATGCATATCATCAGTGCTGCAATAGCCCCGTGTTGCTGATAAGATAACAAGCATAACACAAGAGTTGTGGTAGCAATTTTAGTGATAGTTGATACACATGCATTGATTGCATTCACGCCATATTTGTTTCATTCATAATAAACCTTCCTTGTTAATTGTATTTTCTTTTGCCTTCAAATCTACTGAGACAGGAGGCATTCAACTGTGGGATATGAATGGTGGCAAAAGGCAACTGCGCTCGCCCTCAGTGTCCCGTTAACCCGTCCCAGGGCCAACATGATTTAAATCACAGGTGCCTAGTAGCTCTTAGAATAGTGACTAGCGTATGAGGGAGGTATTTACCATTCGAAACTGTGGGATATGAATGATTACAGATATGGTGTCACTCCAGTAGTTATTCCGTATAAATTTTGGCATCATTCTATTATCATGCTAAAAGGTTGCAATGAATCTTATACAGACTTTATATATTGTTGATGTCTGTTATATTAGTTGTATATAATATTGACATTGTTGTTTTTACATGAGTGCATACATATGTGATTCTTATCCTTCCCAAATTAATTGTTGTAAATGTGTATAAGAAGTTGTCATGAGCCTTATATTAGATTTATGCTATGTAGTCCATTGGTCAGTATGGTTTCATGCTGAACGAATATGAAATAAATGAATAAATTACTAGTCGGTGGAAAACACAAAAACATGCACACATTTGGATTTAATCTCTAACGTTAGGCTATTATCTATTTTAAGATGCAGAGAAATAATGACATGAGGAACAACCTCAGAAAGATTTTCAAGAAGAAAAAAGGACATCACATGCCAGCTACCATTCAAAGACAATTATTACTGAAAAAATTGTTAGATGATGAAGATCCAGCTGACTCAAACAATATCCATACTACTAACTTTCAATTTAAGTTCATAGGAATTCACCTGTTTCTTTGGTTTTATTTCCAACAAACTGAGCAGAAAGAAGGTTAATGAACTGGCAAAAGTTACATTTAGTGACTTACAAATTGCTAATTTGAAGAAAAACTAAAACCCGAATTAGCAGACAGGGAAAGGAACCTTACGTAGGTATGTTATACTTCATTGGTATTAGAGTTGTAGGAGCAAATCCAGAGATTGGACTCATAGATGGAAAACACTGAATCGCATAAATTCCTGCACCAAGCTCATTGTACTCTGGATTCAATATAGGAACAGTTCCAGGTGATACGAGTGCATATGGCATCTTCAAGCCAGAAACATCTAGTGTCTACGAAGCCAAAATATATGAGGTTAATAAGCAACACGAGATAAACAACTAGATTCTTCAAGGAAAAAATATCATTTTTCTTGCTTTGTAATGCAATTAGAACGTCTTCATAATGGAACATTCACAAGAAAATGAAAATTTAGAACAACATTGGCAACAATCACGGAGTTCGAAAGATTAAGCAGAGTAATTGGCTATGCCAAAACAAAATGTGAATGCTAGACATGTCCCAAAAATAAGAGCAAACAATTCATGACCACCTCTATCAATTCCAAATGAACTACGAAAGACAGCACAGCTAATTCAGCAGTATTTCAAATGCCCATTTACACCCGAGTTAACTTTCCGTCAAGCCACCGTAGCTAATTCAGAACAAAGACTCTCAAATTCCGACACCTATAGACCGAAACCATCGATTCAAAATTGAAGAGACGAAATCTATGCATACAATTACGAGATAAAACAATTATGAAAACAAAAATTAGAGCTTGATCCTCAAATCGATATGGGGAAACCCTAACTCCAATAAACCATTCCGAATTATCAAATAGGACGCGGAATCGCAGGAACGCTACAGATCGCACACACCTGTGGCTTCATCGAACCAAAACCATCTGCGGTTGGCGTTTCCAGCTGGGGATCGGAGGGAGCGATTCTTCCTTCTTCCGCCATCACCGAAGTAGACGATGAGAAAGAAACAGCGAGAGAGAGAATTGAGAATGGAGAGTTTTACCATGAAGCGGGACGATTTGGACACGTCACGTATTGATCCTGTCCGTCCACGTTTCGTATCATGGTGAATGGTGGGGCATTCCTATTGCCGACGTGGATATAGGAATAAACCGGTGGTTGAGCCGTTCAAAATCGAGTCAAATGTTCAAACCGGTGGTTTTCATATCAATCTGCGAACTCTTTTATGCCCTTCTCCTTTATTTGTTATAATAATTATTATTTTTATTGCTAGAGTAAAAATAAAAGGCCGTCCCAAATAATTAAAGAAATATGAAATGGACGCTCTTTTAAAAAAAAAAAATCAAAAGTTGCTGTAAATACTGAAATGATTTATTTAGCGGCTATTGATAACAGGTGAATAAGGGTATATTTAGTAAAAGTAATATAATTAAGTTTGTAATATAATTAATTTTGTAATGTAATATAATTAATATTATATTATCATGTTTGATAATTTTAGTGTCTATTATTTTTTTATAAAGATTGTAATTTATATTATTATAAAATGATAAACATATTCTACGATCTCTGCCAGTGATCAGCGGCCCGGCAACGAGCGATGACGTCGAGGGCCACGGTAAGTCGTCGCCTGCCGGCCACCAAGGAAGGTGCTATCGGTGAATTTATTGAGGGCTTAGTTTGATGAGAAGAAATTAGGATTATATTTAACATATTAAATCTCAGGGTTTAATGTAATCCAGATTATACTATTAGCTTTGTATAATACAGATTATAAAAATTTATTATCTTTTATAATCTTTATAACATTACATTACATTATAAATTTAAAATGGTATCAAATAAAGTACTTACTCTTGTAATCTAATACTAATTATCCCTCATCAAATACAGTTAAGTAACTATAACAACACAGAAGCTACTAATTACCTACTGCAAGATTGTTTTTTATTTTTAATATTATTATAATAATTATGACTAACTGTACTACTAACATTTAATACAATATTATAATAGTATTATAGTAGCTATTTCTACGTGATTTTAATTTTAATTGTGATTAATTTAAAAATAATTTGGATGAAATTTAAATAATTTAAAATTATTTTGATTAATAAAGTTCAGTAGTTCACAGTTTAAATTAATAGTTCAAAGTTTTAGGGTTTAAATAATATATAGCAACTGCTAGCATCTACTAAAATGAAAAAAATTGTCCCGTCAAAATTAGTTTGAAGCAGAGTTACTACCATAGGGTAAGACTCTCGTCAAAGTTAAGGAAAAAAATCCTCCTCTGCACTAGTCAACTAAAGCTTCCCGATTTACCTCCTTACAAATGGTCGTGGGTTCGGATCGTGGATTCCACCTTTTTCTACCATATAATGTAAAAAATTATTTAAAAAAAACTCCCATGAGTTGACACAGCTGATGGTACCTACGTGGGTGCAACTCTAATAGATCTTGAGTCAATTCCTAACTGATGCAAAATATTTCGTTTGATGTCTAACCTCCCATGCAAAGGATTGTTGTAATAAGGTAAAATGTCCCCTATAATTTATCTGTCTATATTTTATCATGTTATCGATGATACTGAATCACTTGAGATGAATGATATCACATTTTATTCTAATACAACTTAAAAAAAATCCTCTAAATCAATATAACGTAACAGTTACAAAATAACTTTTACACATCATGTTACGCTCTGATCTCGGGCATCCCACACTATCAGCCTCACGCATGTGGCAAAAAGTGAATATGCTCGCTCCTAACGCCCCTGCCAACCCGTCTCAGGATCAACACGGAGGTAAATCATGAGTGACTACTAGCTATAAGTACAAATGGTCAAGAATACATCCATCAGTCCACACATGTTATCACATGAGAGAGTATTTCTTTTAGGTTCGCTTGACCTTTGATTTGATAAGTCTATCACGTGATGACCAACTCAACCATATCTAGGATAACTTTTACACATTAGAATTGACACTAAATATCTAACTCTTACCCATCATATGACAAAAGACGATTCGCTCGCCTTCAGCGCCCCCGCCAACCAGTTCCTAGGCCAACATAGAGGAGGTAAATCGTGGATGGCTACTAGTCATTAGTACAAATGGTTAAAGCATGGAGAGATAAATACTCGGATATACCAAATTTCAATCTCAAAACTTTATATGATAATTTTTTATATCTTAACCATCATACCACTTCGAGGGATAACTCTTGCCTAATAGCTATGGACAGTTGGTACAATAATACTGAAAAAGTATTCTAAAACAAAACACGTCCTTTTTTACTTTTGACGAATTATATAATTTGTAACGCTCTTTTGATCTTTACACAAAATGCCATAGTTAATATGTCATTGTCAAGTAGGCTTTGAGATCTCTATCACGTGCAGTAACAATAAAGCAATCCCAAACTTGTCCATGAGAAAAATAATAATTATAGTGATCATGCATATTATGAAAAATTAAAATGTTTTTTTAGAAATTATAAAAACATTTTTTAGGCTTTGAATTTTGTTAGATTTATCTTTGAGTTCAACACGGATTAACAAACTAATTACAAGTCTTCAAATTTAAATATTGAAATATTTTGTGACCAAATTCAACATTCGTGAAAAGTGTGGAGTTCAATTAATTTCTTGCTTAAGGAAGAATTAATTGATCGAGGCAATTAACTCACTTAACCACTTATTGGCACTCACCTAACTCAATCGAGTGATGACCAAGTCTCGATTTAACTTGAACTCGAAGGAAAATAAAATAAATTATTAGGTTTTTTTGTAATGAAATGTGGGGCCCAATGTTTGGATGAATGATTTAGGTGGCGCATCAAAGGTCACGTGGAACAATTTGTTCCATTTAATGATTACATACTCCAAGTTTATTATTTACAAAATTCCGGGGGTTTCTGAAAAAAGTTAAATTTTGAGATCATTTTAGAATTAAAAAAGCGATTTTTATTTTTATTTTGGACGACGGCAGGTGAAGGAAGCCGTGATTCCGTGAAGGGTTCGTGATCTCGATCTCAACGTACGCATTCTCTTTCTCGCTGCAGCTATAAAGATACTCTGACGATCATCCATTTCCAGCTCAATGCGCCTCTTACTTGAGTACGGTTTTGATCTCGCGGATCTTGGTCGGTTTTTGGAGGTATTTGGAGATCTGTTGCCTCCTCTTTTGCTTGCTGCCGCGAATCCTTTCCGGTGATCTGTGCCTTTTGGACATTGTGTATTAGACTTTCGCTTTGCTGTTTGATTTTATCTTTGAGCTGATTAGAAGCTAAAAAATTTTGTGTTTTGGAGAGGTTATTGGCAATTTGGCATCTAAAGTTTTAAAAGAAAAAAAAATCTTCTCGATTAAAATGAGATGTGTGTCGATCTGTGGAATTAGTGATTCGCTTGTTTGGATTTACTGATACTGTCCACAGGTAGTAAAAAGTAGAGTTTTAGTAAAGTGAAAAATTGTTATATTGTTTATTGCTTAAGTTTTCCTACATATCTTTCGGTTTTGGCAATGCTTGTCAGATATCAGTAATGAAACTGTAAATCGCCTTTGATTTGGTATTTTGGATGTATTTGGGGATATTTTGGTGTCTTGATCTATTCAGTGTGCCATAAAAGGGGCAATTTTTCTCGAGTGGTTATCATTATCACAGGTAATATACAGATTTGTGGTTTTTTCATGTGAGAATTTGTAGTTTAATCTTTATTTTGATTTCTCGTGGTCAAATTTCTCTCATGTGTAAAAAAGGACTTATCGCCTCACAGTAATAGTAGATTATGATTATAGAAGCTTAAGATCCGAAGTTTCCATGTGAGAATTTGTAGTTTGATCTATGTTTATGTGCCTTCATGAAATGAGAGCTTGCGATTATGGTGTTTGTTTATCTTTCACTTAGCTCAAGTAGATTAACATTGGGATGATAGAATGTATTTTGTCTATGCTCACAGTGATGGTTTGCATCAAGATCTCAATCTATGAACAAAACATTCCTGTAGAGCTTTTGACCATCTGTTTGTCTACATGATTTCAGTCCGTACTCATGAATAAGCTCCGCTTTATGTGTGATACTAATCTTATTGGGTGTTTACCATAGTCCTCCAAGGCGACATGCCATGTTTTAGATTGCAAATGGTGTAATGATGTGCATCTTATACTTGACTTGCTACAAGAATTGGCCGCTGATATTGTTGAATAGAGGCAACGGCTAAATTGTTTTCTGTTTTTTGCTCCCTTAGTTGGCGGCGTGCAGACTTCCTTTTCCTCTTGAACACTTTGTTCCACTAGATAGTTTACTGCCTGTTTCATACCCCATTATTAAGAATCTCCTTATTACTTTAATGTTTACAAGGGAGTGAATTTGAACATCTAGAACTACCTGCAACTTGAAGTTTGAGATGCATTTGAGTCATCGAATTTACTGCTCTACCAAAATGCTTAAATGATATATTCTTGTATGAAATATTCCTCTTAAGCCAGGAATAAAATCTGAAAAGAGAGAGACAAAAAAAAAAAAAACCAACATCCCTTAGTTGTGAATCACATTTGGAGGAAAAATCCTATAGAGAGAGAGAGAGAGAGAGAGAGAGAGAGAGACTTCAAAA
>JBAMIE010000022.1:7709147-7719382 GCA_037177295.1 Kaempferia parviflora | reverse complement strand
CCCCTTTGCATTCACAAAATTACACTATATATCAATAAAATTTGACGCATGTACCCCTTTTAACTTACAAAATTACATCATATACCTAGAAAATGACGTATGTATCCTTTTTATTTACAAAATTACGTCGCATATATCTACCTTCCTCGATTTAGGTAAACAAACACACAAAGGAAGAGATTGATTCACCCATTCTCTTCTCTTTCTCCGAGGATAATTTTCCACTATAAATTTTTTTCTCTTCCTTATTCACACTTTGAAGTAAACAAAGCATTAGTTTTGATAACCCTGCTTCTTTCTTAATGTTTATTTTTTTATATAATTTATAAAAAGTATATATATTATATTATTTTATATTTTAAAAAAGATTTATAATTATTTTAGATTTACAAATTTGAGTTAGTCAGATTTCTAGCTAAAAATAAAAAACAAAAGACACTTTTTTTCATTTATTATTGAAATGGAAGTATGAGAAACTTTCACGTGTATTAGGAAGGTCAATAGCCTTGGTGAGATGGTGGTCAAGTCAATAGCCCCGCTTAGAGCCGCCATTCACCCTACCAAGTCAAATAAATAGTTTTCAAAGCCCGAATGGAGTGCAGTGGCTTGCTTCCACTAACATTAATCAGCTTCATTAAGGTGGGGCCCGTATAACATACTCTCTCCATACCATGCATTGATGTTGAGCTTCCTTCTAGGGGGGGGGGCCATATAATACTGGTTAAATCTTCCCTGCATACTCGTCAGTCTTCCTGACCGACTCGTTAGTCTTCCCAGTGAAGGTCGACTTGTTAATTATTTTGGCTGAACTAACTTGCTAGTCTTTCCAGTGAAAGTTGACTCACCAGTCTTCCCGACCAACTCGCTAGTCTTCCCAGTGAAAGCCAACTCGCCAATCTTCCTGACCGATCCGCTAGGATCTTCCCAGCGAAAGATGATTTGCCAGCCATTCTGGCCGAACCGACTTGCCAGTTTTCTCGGCTGACTTGCCAATCTTTCTGATAGACCAGTGATCAGTCTTCCAAGTGAAGGCCGACTTGCGAGTTGTCATAACCTTCCAATCTAGTCATTACGACTGATTAGCAGCACATAGGCCTCATGTGAGTTGTCATAACAAGTGCATTGTCGGCACACCCATTATCATAGCATGTGGAATATGGTTAACTCAAGGGGTCAAGGCAGGCGATGCTCGCATGTCACACTTACTCCATTTTTACAATACTTCTTGTCATTCTCATCCCTCAGAGATTGACTTGAGTGTCGGAGTGGATGAGATGGGTACTCCCCGGCCTCTATCCTAACCGTTCTTTTACTATCAGCAGGCTCCTGAAGTGACCCAGTCGGCTCTGCATCACCTCATGACTCTCCAGTAGTCCCTCCTCCCTCTAGCTCATGACGATTTCGTCAACATCTCCTCCAGATCACTAGTTACTTGTCCTTCGAGTGTCTTAGCGCAGGATCCATTATCAAAATAATTCCATTCCATTTCAATCTATTTTTATTTTTTTATAATATTATTGTAATTGCTATATAGTTATAATAGATATAATTATATTGTGTAATGGCTATTTATGAAATTATAATTGTTACAACTACATAGATATAATATCTATAATTTTATAACTAGTATAATATAATATTAATTAGTGTTAATTAAAAATAAATTACCTAATGTCATAATAATTATTACAATATAATATTTATCAGTGTTAATATAATTATTATAACTATGTAACATATACCGTAGCTGCTATTGACTACTGTAACAACTGTAGGCCTGTAGCACAATATTGCTAACTAACCGTTAGCTATAATAAAGGTATTTTTAAAATATAAATATATTAATGTGAGATGAAGTAGTGGTTTGATAATAAATGAAAAAGATTTGACTATTTTATAAAAAAAAAGCGTTCTTTTAATTTTTATTCAAATTTAAAGTTATATTAAAATTATTTAACACAATGATTTTTTTATTAATATTATTTTATTGACAATTTTAAAATTCTAAATTTTAACGATGGATCTTGCCTGTTCCGTGTAACGCTGGTGGCTGATCCGTGCGCAGCCGCACGAAGAATCGATCGCGTTAGATACGAGGGTAGGGTTTCGAATCGGGCGGGGAATTTACTCCGACGCCGACCAAGTACGATGGCCGGAGCTCTGACGGCGCCGCTGCGTGTCCGGAGATCTCCCGACTCCTTATGCGTCCATCTTCACATGATATGGTCCTTCTCCTGGACCGATCCCAACCCCGCCTCATCTGAGTCCGCGGCGATGTCCTCTTCCCCCGCTTCTTCGTCGTCTTCTAAGTCTCAACAGAACAATCTATCTCACCGTTTGGCAACAGCGGCCGACGCAATAAAGGAGCGGAAGCTCCCTCCCGAGCTCCGTGGGCTGGGCAACGCCATCAGGTCTTGCATGGGCGCCTCTTTCGAACTCCCACATGTCCTTTTGTTCCTCGATCTGAATTTTATTTGAATTTCTTTATATTTTAATATATTTTGTTAGATTAGATAGTATCTGATACCCCTCGCCATTATCATCGATCACCACAGAATAATCACAGAGCTTCTCCCAGTTTCCTAAGAGAGATCGATGAAATTGATCCAAAATTCGATGTGATTAAGTGCTTTTTGTAAAGGTTTCATTTTGTTTTTTTGGAACCTCGCCTTTTCCCTTATTGCAAGGAAAAGGGTGCAATTATTTTGATCATATAGACAACCTCACCTTTTCCCTTGTGACCAACATATAGTTGATGTTTTGTTCTGTTTCATTGCTCGATTTCATCCCTGTTAGGATCTTTCGATTTTCAGGTCCGAAACTGACATAGTCAATGTTGTCGAACAAAGAATATGGCATTCAATGGAACAAGGGGATTTTGAGAATTTACCAGGGAAAGGCAGACCTCTTAACCTTGATTCAAATCCACATGTAGATCCTGCAGAAGACACCTTGTACAGAATCCTTTCAAGAAATGGTTTTGCGCCCGAGTGGGTGGAACTGAACAAGGAAATCCACTCCAGCATTGCCGAGTGGAGGACAAGCTTGAAGAAGGCTTGGGCCAGAAAATCTGAGCATGAGCACTTGAAGTGGCAGGAGGATTCTGAGATCCTCAAGGCTCAAATGGGCGACATCAACCGCAAGGTGACTAATTTTAGCTTGCTGTATCTGTTCTTCATGGACTCATATATTTACTTTTCTTAAGACTCGTTTCAACAGTAGCTTTATTTCCTTCTTTCTTTTATCATATTTTTCAGATTCTACGATACAATCTCATTGTGCCCTTTGGCCGTCAAATGTTTGGGCTCAAATGGGAGAAAGAAATAGCTACATTGGAGTAATCGATCTTTGCATCCTTTTCCATTTTGATATCCTCTTTCGTAGGTCTTAAGAATATCATATAATATAGTGTATCATTAGTGAAATGACATTTTTTGGTATCATTGTATTTGATAAATAAATGGAAAGATCAAACCTATCCAAAGCATCAAGCTGATTGCAAGTGTGAAAGTAACTTTGTATATGATACTTTATTTTCAGCAATTTGTAGCTCAAAACTCACTATAAAACAAATAATTCATGTGCTTTACTTGTTGAAGTGCAACAAGTTGAAACTAAAGAACTTCGAAGATGTATTCTCATTTACCACCTTTTATTGTTCACTGGGAATCTGGAAACATTTTCCTCTTCTAGGTGGAAGCAACAGGAGATTGGGTGGAACGCAAGGTCGGTCTACTACTGGATGCATAGAAAAGGTGTGTTCAATTTTTGTTGCATAGTTTCAGAATGTTTCAACCTTGTTCATGGTATAAGAAGATTTTTTTTTTTTCTGAAAATGAAATCAACTTGCTCAGGTTAGTTCCAAGTTCTCTCAACTGTTGCACTGATCTTGCATCTTTGTTATCTTCATCGATTATCTTATGACCTATACTTTCTCAATTTGTGACTTTTTCTATATTATTTGGGATGAGTTGGAATTAAGATAGAAAAAAGACACAAATTCAAAATTTTTATAAAGCTAACATGATGTTCAAACGCCATGTCGATAGCAAATTGAATGTGATAAGGGTGAATGTATGCCTAAGATAATTGCATCTTCCAGTGCCTGATAGGATCAATCTAGCTTCTTCTCCAGGGTTTGGTGATCTCTTTTGCTGAAAGGATAATACTTTAGTATGTCTCCAAACTAATTGGAAAACTTTCCGATTTAGGCAAAAATTTCTTTAGTTGGGAATATCCTTCATCTAGATTCACTCCTAGATCAAGAAATTTTGATTGGGCAAGGTCTCATCTTTGATTGAGACCCAACAATCATATCATAATATACAAAAAAAAAAAAATCTTCTTAGATTCCCTCTCGAACCAAAGAATCTCTCAAAATCTCAATCACTTAACAGATTAAGGGTACGTAGCTAGGTGCACGAAGTTTCCATTAATCCGAGGTTTTGGAAAAAGATCATATGTGGTTTTATCTTACATTGTTTAAGATTTTACCATTGTATGCTTCTTAGCATATAGCAATCTAAATTTGGGTGATAAAAATGTGACTCACTGGAGCTTAAAAATTAAGAATGAGGCCTAAATATCCACCACAAAATCCTTTATATGTCCCCAACTAACTATTCATGCCCTAGGTTGACTAAACAAACATCTTAGGTCTGTTTCTCAATCTTTAGGGACTCAAACAGGAAGTGGCATTAGACCTAGTCGACTAGAACTCTAAAATGTCATTTTTGATTGACCAACTTATACTCCTAAAAGTAAATATTATGAAAATAAGCTCTCTAGTTATTACTCCCGACTTAAAGGTTACAGTGCGATGGAAATGGAAGAGCGATAAGTTGTCACTCAGATATCCACAATTCGATCCCAAACTACGGTGCAAATAGTTTTCCTCTAAATAGGACACACAACCACAAGATGTTGGGTTTTTAGATTGTCCATCGCCAGCGCTTTCTGTTTTATCCTGGTGACCGATGAAAAATTTACATTGGACCAAACTGATCATTTCAAATTTGATATTACCTCATTCAACATACCTGTTGAATTCTATCTTTATAATCAATTCTATTAAAAAAAAATTCCAAGATTACATTAAAAATTATTACATAGTATTCAGATGTATTTTTAAGAATGTATCTCTCAAGTTTGACAATTACTGTCCAAATTTGATCATATACCTTCCTCATGTTTTGATCATTTTGTACTTATGACTAGTAGTCATCCGTGATTTACCTCCTCCGTGTTAACCCTGAAACAGATTGACAGGAGCGCTGGAGGTGAACGTATTCACCTTTTACCACGTGCCACATTCTTATTATGATAGTCAGTTAACCTTGTTCAGCCCATTAAAACAGATATCTAATTTAAATTGCATTAGCAAATATTAAAACATCATACTTAAAATATAATTAAATATTTATTCATAAAAGAAATCAGAATATATATATAGGCAGTTTTATCTTATTTTCGAAATTTGACCTCCAGACGACAGTAGTTTAATTGTTACGGCAGATACACACACAAGCACTTGGCGATCATTCCACCTTCTTCTCTGGCTCCGGCCGAAGCTTGCCGTCGTTGCCGCCGAGCCTCATGTACTTGTCTTTCCTGGTGAGCCCAGTGCATGTGAACCCGAGTGTCCCGGCAATGGCTGCCTGCACGTAGTTCGCCACCTCCTCCGGCGTCCGCCTCCCGCTGCCGCACGTCTCCTCCGCCCGCAATGGCGACAGAAACGTGACCTCGTACGCCGGCCGCGGGTTCATGAAAAAGAAGAATGGGTCCATGCACTTCCACCCACGCACGGTGCTGGCGTAGAACACCCCCTGCCTCGCCTCCACCGCCACCGGCACGATTCGGTCAGTCAGCTCCGCGAACAGCTTACTGAATCGCAGTAATGCCGGCTCCCGGCACGTCGTCCCCTCTGGACACACCACCACGTCACCCTCCTCCAGCAGCGCCGCGATGCGGGCGGCGTCGGTGGCGCGATCACGTGAGAGGGCGACGGCGCGGATCGGGGACAATGAAACAGAGACAGGGCTCACGCTGTAGGTGACGCACGACACCGGGCGGCCCAGCGCGATGCTGATGATGATGGGATCCAGCGCGGTGCGGTGGTTACAGACGAAGAGGTGTCCAGGGGTGCGCGCCGGCGGCGGGGAGCCGCGGATGGAAAGTCGGATGCCGGTGAGGCGGTAAGTGTGGCGGACGAAGGGGGCGGGAACGGGGAGGTTGAGGAAGACGCGGAGAAGGGCGAGGGCGAAACCGAACGGGAGCCATAGGAGGGTGAGGAGGGCGACGAAGGGATCCGGCCGCTGAACCAGCCGGCCGTCGTGGAAGATGATCGGGGAGTCGAGCTCCGCCGGCGGCACGCGGGCCGCCTTCCGATCGTAAGGAACCATGTACGCTTCCTGCAACCCCCAAAAATTGAAGTACTAATTCATTAATCTTGAAAAACAAAAACACTTTTTTATGATCTCGCTGAGAAAATTATCCTGATCAATGGCGATAGAAGTAAAAAAGTTGAAATTTTGAATTAGTTTTTTGAAAATTATGAAAACAGAGGAAACGTAACGAGCAGGACCTTGCAGAGAGCCATGAAGTCGTGGTCGGATTCCCGGTCTCCGAGCCCCAACTCCGGCAGAGGCTCCGCCTTGAACTCCCTCTCCACAGCTTCCCTCTTCCGGCGCCCCACCATGACGCCGTCGGCGGTCACCCTCCCCGTGGCCCGCCCCGTCCTCTCGTCCACCTCCAGCTCCGTCCCCAGGACCTTGTCCGCCCCCAAGCACTCCCGGGCGAACACCTCCACCATCACCCGCGGGTTCGCCGTCACCACCACCCGCCTCCGCCCGCAAGCCCGGAATGCGCGCCAGCTGTCCGCGCGCACGTCCGCGGCGTAGAACCGCGGCAGCACCGCGCGGGCCGCTAGCTCCACGTCGCGAGCGCGCACGCCGGCCACCGCCACGTAGATGAGCATCTGGATGCCGGCGGCCTCGGAGAAGAGCTTGTAGACGAGGAGGATGACCTGGGAGATGAGGAGCAAGGCGGCTCCGCGGAGGAAGCCGCCGGCCTCGACGGCGAGGAGGAAGAAGTAAGGGAAGGAGCTTCGGGAGACGAGGAGCGTGCCGTCGAGGTCGGCGGCGGCGGCATGGGCCTCGCGGCCGGTGTCGCAACAGTGCGCCACAGAGGGAAAGTTCCGGTGCTCCGCAGGCATAGCGCAGGACTTAACGTGAGCCAAGCCTTGTGTAGTGGTGGGAGAGAAAAATTGGAAATGTGTGACGAAATGAAAATTTTGAGGGTTATAATTATATGAAGCTTGTGAGAGGTTGGATTTAGGTAAGAATATATCTAATTATATAATTAAGTAGTAATATTTTTTAATTATTTCTAGATTAAATTTTCAAAAGTAGATTTAGTAGATGTTGATTAGAGTTGATTTCTTAGAGTTGATGTAACTATCTTGTTAATTTTTAAAAAAAAATTATTGGGATTTTGTACACAACAAATTTGCCACTAGGAAATAGAATAAATATTTTTAAAAGTAAATATCTAAAACTCCAAGAAGGTACGTGTAATTTAGTCAAATCTTATTTAAAAATATTCTAAATGAAAAATCAACTACTAAATTAAAGAAAAAAATGTTTGTTCATTAAAAAATGCAAGGGGGAAAACATATTAAAATAACGCCTAATTTAAAGATAAAAGTGTTGATTCATAATAGAAACTCATAATAACCCTAGGGAGAATTTTTTTTCCCTTTCAAACTTATCTTATTTATAAGTTTTTTAAGCTAATTAAATATAAATAAATTCATATAGTGCTTAATTAAGTTTCATAATTTAAATTATTTTTTTTCCCTTTCAAACTTATCTTATTTATAAGTTTTTTAAGCTAATTAAATATAATTAAATTCATATAGTGCTTAGTTAAGTTTCATAATTTAAATTATTTTTTAACATAAACATTATAAAGCATTTTCAGTTAGCTTTTTAAATATATTTTTCATAACAATAAAAAATTACATTACAAAAATAAGATTTTTTTTTAGAAAAATAAAAGGGAATGAATGGATACCCCTTTTCCAATTACAATCAAATGGATGCCCATTTAAAGTAAATTAATCAAAATATTTTTGATTGAGTTTTAAAATTTAGATTATAACAATTAGTAGATAACTACTACAATGGGTAGCATTTGGTTGATAGTTGCGATAACGTGTAGTAGTTGGTTGATAGTTATTATAACATGTAGCAACTGGTTGCTAGCTGTTACAATAGTATCATTTGCTTACGCTGAGAAAGTCATATCTATTACTGATGCTTCTGACCAGCAATCACAATCTTTGGCATTCTATGGTGGTGGACTTATCTTCACTTACCATTGGCAATGAAATTGCTGAAAGAGATGAAGTCTTAGTTGGTGATATAGCTGGTAGAAGCACTGAGGAGGAGGTTAAATCATATGATGAAACGAATGATCAAGAAAATGGAAAACAAATTTTGGATTCTGTCAAAGACTCAAAGATAGTGTGATATGGATCATCTAGAAAAGTTGAAGTCTAAGAAACAGGAACAACAGAAAGACTTGATTAAGGATAACCCTTCATCTCTCTTTATTCCTCCAAGGCATTGTTAAAGAAGTCGTCAAGATTTTTTTTTTTTTTTTTCTGCATCATTCTTTTTCTTTTGATATAGAAGATGAAAAGTTCACACCTGCATCTGTCTTCCATGGACTTGTTAATTTTGCAAAGAAATCTTGTATTTAGTCTATAGTACTTGTGCTCAATTCTAGTCTCTTCAATCCAAAGTGCCCCTTTGCCAGAGAAATCTTGTATTAATAAATGAGGAACGTAGAGCTGCAATTTGATGCATTTTTCCGGGTATTGCTTCTGAATCATGTTGATAACTCTACTAATGCAAAAGAGTAACTTGATTGTACTACCAATAGCTTCTATTAATTGCCTTGCAAAACAATTATCTATCTTCCAAAAGCAAACTTGACGCATCAATGGTTATTACAAACAAATAGAAGATTGATGTTAATTTTTTAAAAATTGGACATGATTGTGATGCTCCTCCATGTTAGACATATAGTAAAGATTAATCTGTATATAGCACCAGCTATGGCCTAGGAAGCACATGAGCTAGGAAGTTAATTATCTGTTCAACTAGGTTCACATGTGAATGTATAGTAAAATAGTAAATCAACAATTTCACATGTAGTTGCTATCATCTCTTTGTTAATATGTTGCATTATGTAGAAGAACTTGCAATAGTTATGTTTCCATTCTTGACCTTGAAAGTATGATGGAATTGTTTGGTTTGTATGATGCAGTTTTACAAATACATCAATGAATTCATTGAATAACTGAAACTTGAACACTATGTTATTATTCTTATGAAAGCATGTAGTTAATAACTGTTTTTTCTTAAACTGATCGATGGGATTTTCTTCTTGATTGCTTTTTTATCCTGTAGGATGTCGTATGACTTGTAATACTAGTGACGAGACGATGAATAAGATGAGAATGATGTTGTTCGCCCTTTTAGAGTCGTAGTCATCGGCCGGGGGGTACTGCGGCTAGCAACATTTCCACTAGGTGTGGGGTGGAGTTGATCGAGAACTAGGGTGGAGGCATTGATTAAATGAGTGTTGAAGTTAAAATAAAAGAAATAAAACAGTACATTTAGGGCTGGTTGTTTATAGATTACAATAATTTTGATATAATAAAAATTTATACCGATATCATATCAAAAATTTGATATACTAAAACTATACTAGATTTTTTAATATGGTATAAATCTTATATTGTTCGTATCAAAAATTTTGATACACTAAACATATTAAAAAAATAAATATCATATCGATAATTTGGATTGCGACTAACTTCAACTTTTCAATCCTTCTTACCTTATTTTGGTATATTTCAGTATACCCAAATAAAAAAAATTATAAACATGATACTCATACTTAAATTTTTGATATGGTATACGACGATATCAAATTTTTTATATATCAATGTTTTCAGTATAAATGATATATATCGATATAATAGGTACGGTATATCAATATTTTTGATATTTCTCCCTGCGTACATCCCATTTGAAAAGGTGGTCACCAAAGTTACTTCTATGTTTTAGAGAACGAGGAATATTTTAAATTAAATAGAGTAAAAAGTATAAGGGTGATAAAAATAAATTTAAATTGATTTAATTTAATCATATTAATGAAATATA
>JBAMIE010000022.1:7661544-7675331 GCA_037177295.1 Kaempferia parviflora | reverse complement strand
AATTAAAATTTTCATTTGATATGAAATTTTATGTAATAAAAATCACGATCAATTTATTATTATTATTATTATTATTATTATTAAGAATACAGACTATTTATTAACTATCTCTCAATTAATTTGGTGAAACTTATAAGTAAATCATGTTAATTTTTCACTAAAAATAATTTTAAAATTTATTAGTAATTTTAATCAGAAAATTTAGAGTTTGATACTTAATTGTGGCATACTAATAGAAAATTTAGAGTTCGAAACTTAGTTACGATGTATTATTAAAAAAAAATTATTAATTAATCAGAAATCTAGAATTAAAAGACTCAATTAAAGATATTATTAACTTTTTTCATTAATAATTATTCATGTGCATATCTGAGATTCTCCAGCTAGCGTCGCTCAGTATAAAAGAAAAAATTGAATAAAACTCTTTAATTAATTCAGTTCAATTTGGTCTTCCGTTTATTTGTTTACTTTTATTTAAATAACAATATTTTATAAAAAAAACGCACATAAAATATAATATTTATTTAAAGATATATAAAACTTTTAAATTTACAAAAAAATATAAAAAAAATATAGAGTTCTC
This sequence comes from Kaempferia parviflora, assembly GCA_037177295.1. Lineage (NCBI taxonomy): Eukaryota > Viridiplantae > Streptophyta > Magnoliopsida > Zingiberales > Zingiberaceae > Kaempferia > Kaempferia parviflora. Next base: position 7,674,748 of record JBAMIE010000022.1, on the reverse strand, counting down.
ATTTTATCTCTATCATAAACAGCCCTTGTTGAACTTAATATCTTCATATCTGGTCTAACGTGGACTTGATATGAAAATATCAGAGTTATATGGGTCTCATGAAAATTGAAGTAATGTTAGACGGGAGAGATAAAATAGAAATTTCATATTTTTCTATATTTTTGATAAATTTAAAAATTTGGTGTGTTTTTTAATAAATATCATATTTTATGTGTGTCATTTGATAAAAACATGTTAAATCATTAAGGATCGAGTATTTTGAGAAGATCCCATTTCATCCCCTTCCCCATCGTTAACGAACCAATAGTAGCCTGCCACGCGATCCCACCTCGCAAGCATAACCAGTGCCGGCGGTGCTCCGGAAACGAATTCCTCACCCTTTTGTCCCTCTTGGCCGACCTCATCCCCTTCCCCATCTCCCCCCTTCGTCCGCCTCCTCTCTGGTTCCCTCCCTCCCATGGCCGAACCCTTTGCGAACTGCTGCTCGCCGCGTCCTAGCCGCTAGATTTCAAATCCTCCCCTTTCCACTCTCTCCTCGCTCCGCTTCGACCTCAAATCTCTCCGCTAGGGTTCTTGGCCCCGATTGGTACTGCTGCGATGTCGTCGATCCTGCCAAGGAACGAGACGGTCCAGATCCGCGAGGTGTGGGAGGAAAACCTCGAGGCAGAGTTCTCCCTGATCCGCGAGATTGTCGACGACTTTCCCTACGTCGCCATGGACACTGAGTTCCCGGGCGTCGTCTGCCGCCCCCTCGGGAACTTCCACTCCAACTCTGATTTTAACTATGCCACACTTAAGGCCAACGTAGACATGCTCAAACTCATCCAGCTCGGTCTCACCTTCTCCGACGACCTCGGTAATCTCCCAACCTGCGGCACCGACCGAGGCTGTATCTGGCAGTTTAACTTTCGTGAGTTCGATGTTCAGCGTGATATCTCCGCCTCCGATTCCATCGATCTCCTTTGTCAGAGCGGCATTGACTTCCAGAAGAACATTGAGAAGGGCATAGACGCGCAGAGGTTCGCTGAACTGCTGATGTCGTCAGGTATCGTGCTGAATGACTCCGTGCACTGGGTGACCTTCCACAGCGGATACGACTTTGGATACCTTCTCAAGCTGCTCACTTGCCAGAACCTACCTGACACCCAGGTTGGGTTCTTCAAGCTCATCAAGATCTACTTCCCCACTGTGTATGACATCAAGCACCTCATGAAATTCTGCAACAGCCTCCATGGTGGACTTAACAAGCTTGCCGAATTGCTGGAGGTTGAGAGGGTTGGAATATGCCACCAAGCTGGCTCAGACAGCTTGCTCACCTCCTGCGCTTTTAGGAAGTTGAAAGAGTCTTTCTTTAATGGTTCCACTGAGAAATATGCAGGGGTATTGTATGGGCTGGGTGTTGAGAATGGACATATGGTTCATTGAGTCAGCAATCAATAAAAATAATAATTAAATTATTATGAATTGCCTTCTCCGTGTGCTGGCCAAACTGATTTTCTTATCCCTATAAATGTTTGATATTGGTAAACAACTCTCTTAGTTTAACATATGGCTAATCAAGCCTTTCCATTTAGGTTCATAGTGATTACAGTCGTTTGTTTTACGCTCTTTTTGGAATCATGCAACTTTGAAAAATCCTAATTAGCATAGCAGGTGTTTAGAGGTTGCATTCTTTGTACTCTACTATGAGATGATCCAGCTTCATCCGAGTCAAATTGTTTAAGGTATGCATCTATTTCTTCTCGAATTTGTACAATATAATTTAGGGATTTGAATAAGAAGATCATCTGTTTTTGCTCAAATTAATATATTGCAGTTTAAAGCTTTAATCATTCAAGATAAAATTTGCATTTTCTTTGAGAATATTGAGAGAAATTAGTGAAGGAGTGATCATTAGTATCCATGTCTCTTCATCACTTTGCTTGTTCTGTTTAGTTATCATTGGATGCAAGACTTCTCACTGTTGTAGTGAACCCATTACTTCATAAATGTCAAGTTTTTTCATTAGTGGACAGAAGATCGAAGTCTTTGATAAATTTTGTTTGTAGTTAGTTCAGCTTGATAGCAGGAATATTAAGCTTCAGCCATTTAGGAATCACATATCTATATGTTCTTCCTTATTAGTGATGCCTTAAATGTGTCTACATAAGAGTTCATCATATTTTTGTGGAGGTTCGACTGTACTATAGTGGAATGTCTATTTAGAGCTGATCAAATATCACTGAACATAGTTTAAAATAATGTTATGAGCTGAGAATTAATCCTCAGCCGAATGCATACTGTATGCTGCTGTGTTGTGTTTGTGACACATGTTGCTGGCGGCACTAAGTTAGGAGTCAGGAATTGATTTTGGGAAGAAAAAGAAAGAGGAGGAGGTGTTTAGCAGATCAAGGTTTAAAACTAAAAGACGAAGTAGATGAAGGTGCACGGTGCACCTCACTGAAGAAGAGAATCCCTGTGTGTTTCTGAAAAACAGAACCCTCCCATGCCTGTCATAGAATAAATCTTTGCAGAAATAGGATTTTGTCTTGCCTGTCCTCTTAGAAGATTATCTTTTGTTTTGGCCCGTTCCATGAGGCTGGTTGGTTGGCAGAATGATTTGTTTCACTTGTGCCAACTAGAATAGAACAGTTTTTGAAACGTGCCTTAGGATATTGGTGTGCTCTAATGATCTTTAGCAAAGTTACTTCTTGCTGGAGAAACCATATAATAACGGTAGTTACCGATACATATAGGTTTTTGTCTTCATCGAGACAGTTATGGGAATAATAAAAAGTGACCTCAGAAAGTGAAAAGTACTAGGGCACTGATGCTTCCCTCATTTGGAGAAGTTATAACCAAAATGTTTTTGGGAACTTGAACCCTGCAGTAGCTTTAAGCTTTTCACTTGAGAACACTACATATCAGGTACATTAGCTAGCTATGTTGTTTGGGGAAGAGGGATTAGATTAGCATTCAAATTGGTTCTGCATCATCACAATTCTTTTAAGCTTCAGGCGTTGTTTGCTATAGGAGTTTTCTTTTCCCCATCTCTGAAATAGATGAGAAACAGAAAAGTTCGTTGTTTGTTTGTCATCATAGATGGAATTTGATTTTATTTAAAGTTGTGTGTAGGAGATTGGATATGGGTTGTTAATTGTTCCATTCCTCAAGAACCAAAAGTTACTAATATACCTTAGATACAATCTGTACCAAGTCCTGCTGATGATTTGGCATGCCAAATATGATTTTTGAAGAATCATGAATTTCGTTTTCCCATGACATTTTTGTTCTTGTTTATCGTTCCCAGCAATATATTTTCTTCATATTTTGAGATACTACATAAATATGTGTGTGATATCCTCATTATGATTATTATATAGAAACAATCCTTACCTATTGGTGGAAGGGGAAATGCTTGCCCCTTAGAACACAGCGGCAGCAAGGCGCGACAATCCAGCGGCGAGGGTTTGATTTTCGTGCAGTGCATTTTGATCGAACTACAGCTGATGCAGGGCTATGGGCTTTGTGCTTCTTGAATTTATTCGATGGGGCCGCATTGTCTTATTTAAAATTAGTCGGTCTAAATTGAATACTTACCAAAAAAAAAATGGAAAATGCTTGGAAAATTGACGTTTGTGAAATTGACTCTTTATCAGTGCAAGGATGAAATGGGAAATTTGATTAATTAATCTAGATAGTTCCTCCTAATTTAAGGTTTAAACTATTATTATCGTATTGTGGTCTGATGAAATGATGCTTGTAAACATCGCTAATTAACTCTTCTGAATCCTGAAAGAAAAATTAAGGACCACAACTGCTGAAACCAAGCTGGTCTCTGTAAACCAAGCTGATCAGCAAGTCAATTCAGTATAACTGCAGCCAAAGACGAACAAGTTGGTTAACAACAAATGGTGATTCATTCTCTCAGTCTCTGTCAGTCCATCTCAATTTTAATTAATTAAATAGCGTGCATGCATGAGACTTGAGATACAACTGTAGGGACGAGCATAAAAGAAGACGAACGGATAGTTTAAGTCAAGTTGAGGGTCAGTGAAGGGGGGAGGTGGAAAAAAAAACTGCAGCTTTGAGAGATTGATTGATTGATTAGGTGAGTGAGAGGGGAAAATGTCAGGAAAGGAGGGAACAGAAGGAGGACATGGCCCAGCTTCAACTGCACGCATGCAAGCAACGAACCAACAAAACCCTTCGATTCTTTTCAAACATGCTAAAGTTGGGGTTCACGCAGCTGGCCTGGCCTCACTTTTGATGGATAATAAGGGTTAATTCCCTTGCCAAAGCCGATATTCGTGGTCCACTCAGCCTTGTGTGGATGAAACGGAGAGCCACCCAATTCACATTATGAAAATTCTTGTTATAGTCAAATTCAATGATAACAACTCCATACGCTATGACTTGATACCAATTAATAGCTTTATATAGGTGAATACAAATTTGATGTTCATAAATAAGCTTCATAAATTGTCTGGTGCAAAATATTCACGATTTGAATCTTAATTGGACGATCGATTTATGAAACTGGACTGAGACACTGGACCAAACTCCAAGTCAAAATTCAAACAAAGCTTGAGTTTTGTTCAACGCTGATGGACGTACAGGAGAACCCCAAAAGCAACGCAAATTATAAAGGACAGAATGCAGTGGCCGTGGCTCAAAGTTGGAGAATCAATGGACACTCCCATGCGTAATGCGTTTTATTGAAGGCATCTCTCTCTTCCTTCATTCCCTCGCCGACTCGACCGGATCGTACGGCCCGAGGAAAGGATAAGCTCGGCATGTCAACTTGTCTCGTATTTTGCTGCAATGACACCGCATAATTGTTAAACAAACCTCTCTGCCTAACTTTTGGTCGGAGGGTGCCACTTGACTTCGAGGAGCGAGCCTATCATTGATTTTACTGAACCGGATATGCAAAGTTCAGTATTATTCTTTAAAGACGTTGCGTTCCTAAAAGCCCTAGGGGTATGGTTCGTAAATACTTGGGACAAGATTATAATAGTCGGATCAAAATTTATAACTGAGATCAGTTTTATCATCTATGTAGATCCTACTCAGGCACTTGCCACTAAAATTTTTCTATTTTATCTCCCAGAGGTAGTGGATTGTCTAAGGCTGTTAATGTGACGGTTTTATATTTTTATTAAATACGTTCCTAAAATATGTGGTGCTTTCTCATTATATTCTATCTTTTTTTTATATATATTTTTTTTTTCGTGATCAATTTTTTGCAACCCATTCAAAAATCTATTATTCTCAATTTATGCCGTCGAATTCAGATCTAAAGTCATTAATACATTAAAAAGTCTTTTAAGAGTATATTTATTTTAATTTGAATTGATTTGAAATTTTCTAGATTTATAGGTCAATTTTGGATAAAATTGGCTATACGTATACCATTTAAAAATTTAAATGTTTGATAATCCTATGAACTCATTTGTGACATTGATTAATAAGTATTTTTGTCCTAAAGTTTAAAATGAATTTGTGATAAATTTATTTAAAAAATTATTATTTTAAATTTATGCTGTCAGATTTAAATGTATACATACATTAAGAGTCTCGTGGGAATCTATTGATGTTGGTTTTATCTTAATTAATTATTCAAATTTAGCTAATAGATTAAGAAAACTTTAAATCATTCCAAACTAAAACTAAAGGACTTGGATCGAGTTGGAACCCACGGATGTGTGCACATTACACAGAGAGTAAATAGGAATGTTAGAGCAGATCAGGGAGAGGATCATCTATCGTAGACACTTCGACGCTCAAGTCAGAATAGTAGTAGAGCGAAAAGTGGAGAACATAACAGTAGAATAGTCGTGGATGCATGTGCGTGCGCATCCACGTACCTGACCAATTGAAAGAACTCCTTTTATACCGCCTCCCGTAACCTCGGTAATAACAAGACGTCATAAAATGTTGGATGTTAGAATATGTTGGTGTCAAAATATGTTCACGAGGAGTGGGGAGCCGAGTCCTGGTCTCCTGGAGGATCTAACTGCATGCACCGGGGCCGACCGAATTAATGCTGAGAGTCGTGTCCCGTGAGGAGTGAGGAGCTGAGTCTTAGAAGATCCAACAGGCACTGGGCCGACCGAGTTTATACTGGGGGTTGTGCCCATGAAGAGTGGGAACTTGATCCCTGTTGAAAGTGGTCCGTCCAGACATGTATTCCCTAACTTTGACTGACACATCATCTTAACTTTGACGACCATGTCATTTAGACCATTGACTCTACATTACCTTCGGAGCCACCCACAGTGCGCGTGCCATATCACCCTAATTTTAGAGTATAGGTTATAACTTTGTGACTTCTGTGTGTATGATCTTGTGAGTTCACTGTAAATTAAATTAAGATCGAATGGCTAGTGTCCTCCAAGAGAGCATCTACTTTTGAGTCAATTAGCCAGCTAAAGCATGAAGCCACAAAAACTATTCGCAAGCATTACCTCAAGAACCCTAGGAGATAACTGAGAAGTCGAAGAAGAGATCTAATGCAAATTAAACTTGTCCACTAATTCTCTCCTGTTAATCGACATATATATATATACTAATTATTATTATTTTAATAATGCATGATCTTAAGCCAGCGGGTGTTGAATTTTGTTTTATAATTTAAACAATTTCTTTGATTTTGATGTATATGTTTAGTCCCACATTGTTGATCCAAAAGAAAGTTGGAAGACATCATATATGAGGTTAGTCCCACATTGGTGAACCAAAAAGGAAAATTGGAAGACCTTATATATATAAGGTTAGTCCCACATTGGTAAACCAAAGGACTTGGAAGGACTTATATATGAGATCATTTCAACCTTGCTTAGAAATGTTTAGAGGACCTACACGCATGCGCGGGTCAAGCCGAAACCGAAAGGTTACAGTGGACCCGAACCGGAAATCCATAAACCAGGCGCGACACATACTTTGCTTCCACCTCCCGAGGTCTAAATATATATTTATTCTAAATATATATATTTATTCTTTTTTCTTTCTTCTTCGTTTTTGACGAATTTCCTGTCCTGAGGCTATCTGTTATTGGCGATATGAGGTTGAGTCCGTGTGTCTACTAACACCGCGAGTGGTTGTCAGATCTTGGGGGAATCTTGCCGAAGAGCCTTTGCACCGTAGGGCGACAATAAATTCTCCAAAGAGAGTCGACTTTGGAGAGTCGACGTGCTGACGCTTCAACCAGATACTATTTTCTGATCTCTAACTCTTTGATTATCTATTATCTATTCTACTGTTTATCTTGATGTAATAGATTGTTATTCAATCTATTTATTGTTTTATTTACAAGACTTATGTCATGGACTTGCTCCAACGTATGACATGATGAGGCACATCTGCAGAGACATGGCATGGGAGCTGGAAATATCCTCTTAGCCTCAGGCCTTTCTCGCCCATATCTCAGGCCGTTCTCCACCCGACCAGATGAGGCATAATCTTTTGATACTCAATTGTAGGATATTGAATTGGGCTGACATTTCTCCAAACACCTTCTCTGCAACATCCATCTTGTTCGCTCGTGCCAAATCATTGAGAACATTGTTGTGACTAGCGATATTTGGGTGATTCGCTTCAGCTCCTGCCATCGTAGAAATATTAGGACGTTTCCATCTTGGCGGCAGGGAGCCGGGGAGGCAAAGTCCCAAAGGAGGGTATTGTAGGTGGAGAGCGCCGTTAAGGACTCCCTCCTCGAACATGGCATTGGAGAACCCCTAGATTTTGATCCAAGGAGGGTGCTGCTGGAGAGGATTTGTTGTCGCCGGCCACCAGGCACTCGGAAGGAATCCTTTACCTCTTGGATCAGATTAGGGTGCATTGGGATCTTTTAGAATATGATGATCAAGAAAACATCAGATTTTTATGGATGAAGTTTGAACAGTTTGCGAATGGTTGTCGCTGTTTTTTCTTTAATCTTTGACCTCAACGAAAGTCTTTCGCTCGCATTTGCACACACGCCATCAAAATGATACGGTCAATAATTTTATCGCGCCGTCAGGGGAGTAAACGCGTTCATTGGCACGTGGATTAACACGACGGTTGATATTGTACATCGAATTTACCGGTTCTTTCCTCCGCCGCTTTTGCTCTTTCGCCTCGCTCTTCACAATGGCGGCTAATAAGCACCAGCTATCTCTACAGGAGTTCGAGGACATCGTCCTCCGGAGGATCTTTCTCGTCGTCCTCCAACAGCCCTCCAAAAATGACCCTAATATCGTTTTATTAGAGCTCACGGCAGCCACGATCCTCAGTGAGTGCAAAACTCTTGTTCTTTCCCGCATTACGATGGACAGGGTTCTTATCGATCGGCTTTCTGGTGACTTCCCCTCCGCAGAGCCTCCCTTCCGCTATTTAGTCGGCTGCTACCGCCGTGCCTGTGATGAGTTGGAAAATGTTGCCTCCATGAAGAACGCCTCCTTTAGATTAGAAATTGAGCAGGCAATCAAGCAAGCGCAGAAATTGGTCATCTCGTATTCTAGGCTACTTGCGGGGAATCCAAATATGTTCAAGACCTCGGGGAAGCTGGTTGCTTCACCGACGTCTGATTTAATGTCGATGATCTTTGCAACGGTCTCAGCCCACATGGATGAGTTCGGAGATGATACTTTGGGCAGAGGCTTCGACAGTTCTCTGGATTTTATTGTGGAGTTCTTCAGGGATGACTATGATGCCAGTATGGAGCTGGTTCTGCAGGATTTGTTTGAAAAACTGATGCAGAGTGTGAACGGAGTATCACCATTAGGAAACTTTCAGCAGCCGATGAGAGCACTGCTGTGGTTAATTGAATTCTCTGGCAATGCCAAAATTTTGGTGAATCACCCAAGGTGGATACCTAGAAAGACTAATTTGCCGTTTGGTGAAGGGAGGATGATTGAAATTGCAAGCATTTTAGGAGCCTTTTTCCGTATTAGTGCATTGCCTGATTCTAAGGAATTTAAGAGTACACCAGATGTTAGGTTCGTGAAATTTCTGAACTCTTGATATACATGTTTGCTACTAAGAAAGCATTGACTGTTTTTTCTTTTTCCTTCCCAATTATATATATGTTAGTTAGACAATATTAATATTATATGGAAATTAACCTAACAATATATAGGAAATAACATTTATACTAGTTTTATTTCATGCCTTTTATTTGTGAGATGTTAATTTCATGCCTTTTATTTTTTTGGATATTTGTACTAGTTTTACTTTTGCATTGTAGTCGCGAACCTTACATGCAAATGGAGGCTAATACCACTTAGGTTGGTTCATCAGTTAGTTTTATTAAATAGTTAAATTCATAATATAATTCATGTGTCATTTGAAGTTCAGTTTAGTTTGATTTGGTTTAATCTGAATGGACAACCCCTACCTTCTTTCATTTCTTTATCTATGTATTGTGTTCTGAATTTATTGGAAATGGAACATTTTAGGTAGACCAATATGTTTGCCTTTCTATATTTAGTTATAGTTGTGGTGTATGACATGTTTTGAAAATCATTGCATGTTATATAAAGAAATGTAGAAGGGGAGGCTTGGTACAATAGTAAAGTTGCTGTCATGTGAGGTCACAGGTTGGTTTGAGTCGCGGGAATAGCCTCTTGCAAAATGCAAGGTAAGGCTGCGTACAATAGACCTAATGTGGTCGGACTTTTCCTCGGGATCACGTATTGGCAGGAGCTTCGTGCACCGAGCTGTCCCTTTTTATACAAAGAAATGTCCAAAATTGTTTCTTTTGCTTGTTTATTATTTGATTCATGTGTTTACGTTTTATTTTATTTTATTCTTTTGTGACCTCTCTTGATAGTTTCGGAGCATTTTTACTTTTCTAACTTGTCTTTTATTCTTGCAAACTTTTTTTTTTTTACAAAAATTGCTATGATATGTTTAGTGTTGTTTGAAGTATTTTTGGTATTTTGCTTGACAATTGACCACGCGTTTAACTATCATCTGTAAATATTTTTCTTGTTTAATTGTTTATTTCTATGGATAAATAAATTGTTTCACCTTTAATTAGATCCTTCCAAAAATTACAGACAACAATGTTTCTCAGAAGCGTCTAATCGTTTGGCTGATTCGTCATCTTTTACAACAATTAAAAAAGTTATGAATATTTTGTACGATGACCTCGATTTGGTGGTTTACAAATTACTTAATAATCAAGATACACAAGAAAGAGTTTTAGAATATCTTGCAGAAGTTATCAAGAAAAATTCAGCAAGGTCGTTCATGCAGGTAATCTAAAAAGTTAATTCTCCATGAATGGATATTTGCTATTCTTATTTGACTTTTCCCCCTATATTTATTTGTTCTTAACAGGTTTTGATTTGTTAATCATGTTTATAGGTTGATCCATTATCAGTTGCAAGTTCTGGTATGTTTGTGAATCTTAGTTCGGTGATGCTTCGCATTTGTCGACATTTGTTAGACGGTGCTGTAAAATGGAAAAAACAAATTGATCCTAAATATTTATTTCATAATACTCATTTAGATTTCAGGTGAGTCCAAGAAAATTGATTGTGCTAGTTGATTTGTCTGTATTTTGTATCTAATCATTTTAGTTGGTTGTGCTAGACAACTGACAACCATGCATGCGTCATGCCGTCATCTAAAGAAGTCGCAGCATGGTTAAAGGAGGAAAATTCCTCAAAGGATAATCATGAGTTGGAGGCTCAAGAAGGGTCAAGCAGTGGTACTGGAAAGGAGAAGTATTCTTTAATTTGTGAATGCTTCTTTATGACTGCAAGAGTACTTAACTTGGGACTGATGAAAGCAATATCGGAATTCAATCATCTTTCTTTGGTATCCCATTAAACACTTTCCTTCTTTGCTTGTGAAATTGTTTCTTTCTTTTCTCTATTTGTTAGAATTCCAATATCAGAATCTCGAAACATTCTTTTCTATCCTTGGAAGTTGTAATGCTAATGTGATTTTTGATAATGTTACCTAATATATCGTCTTTTGGATTTGTTGGTTATATTTTGCAGTGACCTTAGATTTTTGCCTTTGCACATGTCATTTACAGGATTCACAATATGTTTTCCAAGTTGGTAAAGAGTTTGAATAGATAGTTAATCTAAGTTTTTGATTCCCTTGGATATTGGACCAACACATAGTTATTCAAGGCATAAGGCGTCCAAAAGCACATAGGTGTTGTGGACTTGTGGGACGTGCACACGTTACCAAAGTAAGGCGCTATGAGTATACATTTTTACAATTCAAACATATATAGAGAATTTTTGCCAAAATATTTCACTAACAAAACTATAGTCTATAAAATATTAAACAATAATGTAAATATAAAATTCACTAACATTCAAATATTGAAATACTTTATCTTCATAATCAAAATCAAACTTTAAATTACAGAAAAAATAAACTTCATATATCTAAATCATTAAAATCTTTATCATCTTCCTCAATCATATCAGTATCATCATCGTCTGATCAGATTTGTATCCAACTGAAGTATCATCATCGTCTGATCAGATTTGTATCCAACTGAATCTTCAGTGGTGTTTAAAATTAGCACCACAGTATTTGAAAATCAGCACCACAGTGGTGCGTTCTTTAAATGCAGCACCGTAGTTGGCGGGAGGGATAAAATGAGAAACAAGTGCACTCTCTGGGAAATCTGAAAGTTAGGTGCACTTTTTGAGAATTTCACAACTTTAAATACGCCCTTTGGTCAATTGTCGTTCAAATAACATTACTTAAGATATGTTAAGAAAAAAAATGATCACTTGGTGACTTTTTGGTTCTCTGTCTTATGGCCATGGGCATTCTTCCTTAACCCACTCCATTTCCTCGTAAATGTATCCCATTGTAAGCTTTTTTCCCCGTTTGGTAGAACCTTTACTAATAGACTACCTATTTTTAAAACTTCAAAAAGGTAAGGAAAATCGCGGCTTAAGCGTGCTTTAACCTCTCAAAAAGCGTGCGGTTAAGCACACTTCAAGTGTCTAGTTGCGCCTTGAGCCTAGGCACAACTAGGCGTGTACTTTTCACAACTATGGAGCAACGTATGACAAAAGTACCATGTTTACATTGATTCTTTTATTATTTGCAAAAATGTATGAGGTGCTACATAATATAATTGATTTCTTGCTATGTCAAATATTGTAATTTGTATTCAAATTATTTACACTCGTAATTCTAATTATGCATTTTCTCAAGTTTGATTGGATACTAGAGTGCATACTTTATAAAATATATATTCTTTAACACTCTCCCTCATGTGAGTTTGGATGCTATTAGCCATTTATAATACATAATCTGCTCTAACTACTTTGATTTATTGCGACAATAATTGTCTCATATGGGTGCTTGATGTTTTATATCAAACCAGCTTAAGGAAAAAATTGAAGATTTCCAAAATTTTCAAACTTAGATTGTCAAAGAGATTGCATGAGCATTTTATCGCATGTTGTTTATTGAGTTCCTTATAGAGTTGCTTATCTCAATATTGATAAAATGGACCAGTACTGTAGCATGTCAAAATTATAAGAATAAAATATGATTTAAAGCAAATAATAAATGTACTACAAACTATGCATTTATATACTGAGTGTTGGTATGGTACTGTAACATACCTACATATTTATTAAATCACAATCTGGTGGTTCATGCACTAGTGGACCTATACTGCGAGGTACGAAGCTTTTTTTTTCTCTTGAAGTTCTGGTTGTACCAATATATGCAAGTACATTTAAGCATTTGTGTTCACATCTCTAATTTAGCAAAGATGGTTGCTATTGAATTTCTGTTCTATTTCTTTGTGAAGATGTTAAGTAATCTTTTTCTCTCTTATACTTTTATAGAAACTGCTAAGTTATGAAGAAGACCTGTCTATCTTAAAAGCCATGAGGGAACAAGGAGCTTCTCCACTAATGGAGGCAAATATAAAACGTCTGGAGAAAGAAATTGATATATTGTCACAATCCAAGTCATGTTATGAAGCTCAAATTTTCGAAGTATGTTTGATCTATCAATTTCTTAGATTTGGCCATAGTGTGTGTCATTTCACAAGTTTCTATAAAATTTATTGTGTAGACAAACTTTTGCCTTGTTTTCTTCTGACATTTATTTATTTCCTTTTCTATTGGCCGGCTTCATTGATGGGCTGAATTCTTTGGTTGCAAGCATGGATCAAAATTTCGTTCCGTGCCGGGCGGAACGGGCGAAACTTACCGTTCCGCCCGCGCACCGAAACCGGCAC
>JBAMIE010000022.1:7571155-7585095 GCA_037177295.1 Kaempferia parviflora | reverse complement strand
AAATTTAAAAAGCTGAATAAAAACCTTTGAACCATTGTAGAAGTGGGGTTTGAGGTTTGTAGTTCAAGAGCAGGTTTTAATTTTCAAACCTATTTTTTTCTCTTGAAATTGATGTAATGTGCATGTAACTATGCAATTACATCTTATTAATTGTATCATACAAAAAACATTAAAAGTTTTAACTATTGGAGATGTTTTAATAGGTTTTTAAAATGTTGATATGGCATATTGAGATTATCAAAAAAGCTTTGAGAGAACTTAAACCATTGGAGATGCCCTCATATGCGGATGAACTGTAGAAGATTTTTCCATTTGTAAAAAGTGAATTTAAGAATGTTGATAGTTTGAATATACCTCCATTAATTCTCTCCAATTTACCCTGATAATGAAAACTCCTATAGGGTTCTATCGTGTTGAACAAATCTCTATTGGGTTGAACAAACTACCTCGGGATTAAGATTCAATGGATCTACATGAGAGAAGGAGAAGTCAATAAGAAGAACGATCATTTAACACGACTTGTCATTTTATCTAATGGATATCTAAAAGCACAATTTATTGACATTTTTAGCGAATAATTTGTTCATAAACATCCGATTCATTTACTAATTCAGCGAGAGTACCTTGCTTAGTTTTCATGCATGAACATGCTTTAATTGTGATTTTAAATAGATGATGATGTGGCATTAGGTTTGACTTGTGGATTTGGTCAAATGTAGATATGAATTTGGATTGTTGAATGCGTATTAACATTTGTTTTTTTTTTGGGATATTAACATCGGCGGTATTAAGAGTTAGCCCCACGAATATGAAAGGAAGTAAATATAAGTATACAGGTGAAAGATGTATGGCGGAGACTACCACAGATAATGACACCTTAAGAATTGACTCTTGTCCGATTTAGACATAATATCATGCGTCTCCATCTATGTTACGTCCTGGGCTAAAATGACATGTACATGAATATATAAAAAGGACAAGGTGAAGGATGAGTTGGTGAAGAGCAAATTAGATTCCACCAAGGGAGTGGATCCCACCGCTCAATATTGTGCTCGGAGGATCTTTGACATGGTGAAATTGCTTTAGATCCTTTTTGTTTTATTGCTACACTTTGTTGGATTTGGAATTGGAATTCTCTCTCTCTTTTTTTTTTAATCAAACAATGTTTGGACAAATATTAAAAGTGTAAAAGAGCATTGTATTTTAAAATAAAATTAAAATGACAGAATATAAAATATATTTACTTTAATAATTGTTAATTGAAATTACTCTAAATAGACCAAATTATTAAGAAGGGTCTTTTTAATGTTTTACTTTTGTATTTCTACCAGAACAAAACAAAACAAAATTAAAAAAAAAAACAAGTTTTTTTTTTAAAAGGATAATCAATGTTGAATAGCAAATAGAATTCTTACATACTACTAGTCAAAATTTGATTAATAAAATTATAAGGAAGTTTCCTTGTCCAGATGCTCCGAAAAGCTATTTGTTTTGATCAATTCTTGGTCAAAATTCGGATCCCGACAAAGGAAAATTTATATAATAAAAAAGTGTTAAGGGATCCGACTCCGATATGTTGATCCTTAATGGATTTTGGATGCCGGCGAATCTTCAAATTAGATTTGATGGGGACGTGGAATTTTGACCCGGTAAGAAAATATTTAAATTAAATTTAAAAAAAATTAAAAGAAGAGGAGCAGGTGATAAAGTAACCAACCAACCCAATTTCAAAAGAAAGAAAGAAGAAAAGAAAGAAATGATCCATTTTTATTGTTGTGAATGATGGCAACTAAATTTTCTAGATTTTAAATTGATAGGAACACAATTTGATAATTAAAAATATGAATTTGATCGAGTGAACCGTCCGTGATACAAGTTACCCTAACACGATACAAGTCACACCCAACACTATGTGCAAGCTTGTGTTGCATAAATTAAATGTAGACTTATCTGTTGAAAGGTTTGAATTGAAAATTTTAAACTGTCGGTTAAGGGTCGAGTTCTTTTGGTGAGTTCTCTGACTGAATCTCGAGTGTTGAGTGACCGAGTCTGAGTACCATGTGGCTGAGTCAGGGAAGCAAATCGGCACAGTCGAAAAGTACATAGTCGAATCGATTAAACGTCTAGTTGAGCAGTCGAGATTTCAAACTGAGTACTTGTGTACAGTACACGAGAATTGAGGAGTTAAGGTCTGTGTTTAATGCAGTTTCCTTAAAAAGATTCGTCCCACTTCTACGGTGCTTTGAGGTTTTCATGAATCGTCCGTTTCCCATGATACAACGGTAAAGCCGCAATCTCCTCCAAGCATTGGTGGTCACGGTGAACTGAAAAAATACCCTAACGTTATCACCGAGGTCTTGTCAAATGTAAGAAACAAGCGACAAATAAGAAATAGAAGAAAGGAAAAAGGCAGGTGAATAGAAAGATTTTCAATTTTTCTTATTCTTTTATGCTCAAGACCAATGCTCCCTTTTATAGGGAAACCTTTAATGATTGTTTATTCCCACCAATGAAATGGTTAAATAAAAAATAATCTTTATTCCCACCCATGAAATATCATGTGTTTTAGAAGTCAATTATAAATTCTCATTAATTTTATTAGTACATCCGTTATACTTGGAGCAAAAACATAAATTAATGGCAAGTCATTGATTTATTTACTAGGATAAAATTTACCCTAATCGATCTGACATTCGATGCGCATAGGTTATGCTCACACACAAGCTAACTTAGTTCAGTATAATCCGGATCCTAGATTTACATCCCCTGTGCACTCGCTAGTGAGAGAAAATCTCTCATCATACATTTGCTCATAACATATATTCTTGCAAAATAATATAAATTAACCATCAAATCTTAAACTTCCAATATATAACTAAATTCTTATACAAATGAAGTCTTCGACCACTTCTCATTTACATTTATGTAAAACCGTTTGCCCTATAAATTCATCATGGTCCGCGGACACATGCCTGATCAGTTAGGCTGTACCATACGTAGCTAATATAGTAGAGGAGTTTGCAATATCATATTTGCTAATATTGTAGGGCTGTCCTGAGCTAAAATTAAAAAAATAAAAGAATTATTATATATGTAATATATCTTTTACTTTAGTCCACTAAAATTCAACCCTTCCACGTCCAAAGTTTAGGCCACCTTCTATTTCTAGATCCGTCCTTGCTAGTCCCTCCATCGTGATCTTCTTTGAACACCAGTTTAGTCTTACAAAAATTTCTCATTAACCACCAAGATAAATTGAAAAGCACTCGTGGTAGGTGACTCAGAAACTTAGCATCCCTTAGTTGCGAGTCTCATTTGAAGGAAAAATGTTTGTAGATACACCGGAATCGAACCGTGAATACCTGGTGAATAACTGAACACATTTACCATTGCACTATAGCCTCGGGGGTAAATCATTTATTGCCCCCGCTTGGATCACAAGCTGCCGTAAGTCATGGTAATAAATTTTTCTCGAGAGTTTTATATGGATGTGCTATAATAAATATGATTAAATACCCTCATTAGTTAGTTCACTGAAAGATCATTGTAATTAAATGCAATTAATATGACAATGCTTATTAATGTTATTCCTTATTTGCTTCATCATAATAAAAAAATACCCGAAAAGAAAAAAGATTAATCCCTGATGGTGTATCTCTTGCATACAAGAAATATTGACACGAGAATTCTCTATTGCCACGTACATTTTGGCCATAAAAAAGTGCGAGTGAAAATTGAGACGGAAAGACGACTAGATTAGTGATTGTTACGGTTTGATAGATTTAATTGCTTTTGAGCTAAACTTATAAGACTATTAAATATAAGTTAATAGTATGACAAAATTAAATTTTAATTTGAGTCATCTATTAAGTAAATTATTTTTTAAATAATAATAATAATATTTTTTATGTCATTTATGGTAAAGTTTGAGATATTTATTTTAGAATGTAAAATTAGTTTTATTTTTTTAAAAAAACTATATAATTGTTACGTTGACACAAATAATTTGATTTACTTTTAATACAATTAAGAAAACATAGAATATTCATCATTGCATGAAGTGCCAAAGTGTAAAAAGAAAATTGAAGTTTTGGTCATGTTAAAAAAAATTTCCACATCAAAGTTTTTTACTATAAAAGGAATATACATAGGTTTAAGGGTAAATTGTTATATATATCACAGACTTTAAACATTTTAATAAATAGTAAATTGGTACGTATGTCTATCAATTTAAGAAATTTACATATGATCTTGCATGGTATCATTGTTTAGCTCAAAAATTGATTGTTCTCTGTACAATGCTAACTTATGATAATTTTCTTATTTACGTGAAAATATTCAAATAGACTTTACTTTTTTATTTCACCATCAAAGTAAAGAATTTCTTATTCAAAATTTAAGTAATGCGCAATTTTTTCTTGTCTTCTCTTCCAAAGTAAAAATATTTTTACATTCCTTCAATGAACTAAAATGAATAAACATACATTTTATCTCTATACCAATTACCGAAAGTAGCTTCTTTATATCTTCTTCTTTAATAGCAATGACTAATCCTCAAATCTATTAAATATTACCTTCCTCATCAATTGTCTTTGCATAACAACTTATTGAACAACATTAGTTGGAAACCATGTTCAACATTTCATTATGTGAATTCTTTTCTCTGCTACCTTAAAGATATTATTCCCGATAATCTACTCTTTTATGATCTCTCAACGCATAGATAGATTATATGCCTACAGATATCAGCTATGACCTCAATAATTTTATCTCCCCTACAGTATTTAGAATATCTATATATATGTGCACTATTTAGATCTGCAACACAATGCCTTCCAGCTCAGCATTATTATAGGTTGCCACTCAACATTATTATAGGTCTTTGTCCTCACTCCTTGCCCTCCTCATTTCTCTGATGATTCCCCATACAAATACAGGACAAACACAAAAATCTAATCTGTAGCCTTATCATATCTAGTTCACAGTGTGCCAATTAAACAAAGCCACCCTTCGAGATGCTTTAAGCCACCGTTAAACTCGCATCAAACAACTCACATCGATTGCAGAAAACAATCAACTCGAGAATAACTTAAAAAAAAACAAAACACACTTAGACACCTCTGTAGAGCACAACAAAGCAAGGAAGGATGGCACTGGGACTGAAGACGGATAGCTCGTCCGAGCCAGAGATTGAATCATACTCCTCAGCACCATCATCATCTGATTGGCTCTCCTTGACTCTCCCTGCAATTACCCTACTCACCAGCATGGCCCTCATCCCCTCGTTGGAAGGCACTTGGTGGGTGCATGCGCCATGGGATCCAAAGCTGGTGGTCATGGTTTGGATTTTGCCCATCTCATCCACTTTGAAGCCATCGCGTAGAATGCCACAGAGACTGCAGAGTGAGGCTGATTGGCAGAGGGTCAAAGCGCCATGGAGGCCGAGAGAGCAGTCTACGCTGGTGCAGTAGAAGCGTAGGAGTTCATTGCCATCGGCAATGCACCTCGAGTGTCTCAATGGAGGCTTGTTAGCCTTGTCCTTGATGAAGTCTCTGTAGGCCTCGAACCTTGACGTCGTGGTGGGGGTGTTTTGGACCTTCAGCACCCTCTCTATGTAGGGGATTGGAGCTTCCTTCTTGAGCCAGCTTGAAAGGAATATCAGTTCAATTATTTTTCTGCTTGAATCTTGAACGCCTATTTCAGACACTGTTTGGAGAAAGCACAAATGAGCAGAGAATAAGCTTATCGACATTGCAAAATATAGCAAGAAAAGATTCAAGAGTACCTGCGTGCCTTTGTATCTGGTGAAGCTCAAGATCACCAGGAGTCATAAAAATGTCCCTGCACTCGTAGCACCCTGAAACCCCCCTCAAATGCATTGCTCCAAAAGATCCTTCTAAAGACGAGGATGCAGAAGACGAGGAGGCAGTGACAGAAGAGGATGAGTTTGAAGAAAAAGAGGTTGAAATAGCTCCAGTGATGCCATCAGAGGGGGCTTCCAAGGATCTGCTTGAACTATTACGACTGCTGTCTGAGGCCAATTTGTTGTTAGCTTCAGAACTCTTTACTACTGCTGCTGGGCTTATGGCACTTGAACTGTCTCTCATCCTACATAGAGACCCCGGGCATCCAATCTTCTTCCAGTTCTTCTTCTTGTTATTGCTCTTCCTTTTCAGCTCTTGCTGATATCGATATGAGAATAAGCTTCTCAGAGGTCCCCAGGAAGATCCATTGTCCATTTGCTTCTTGCTCATGCTGCTCCAGTTGCTCATTGCTTTGTTCATTTGGAGAGAGGAGTTTGAGTAGGTTATCCTCTAAGGATCACAGTATATTTGATACTCGAGTAAGGAGGAACTTGAACTGTGGGCATATCAATACTTTAATAATGAAGCTGCAAAGTAGTTTCCATTTGTTTGTAATGAGGCTCCAGCTAACCTTAAATGGGTGCTTACTTGGATAAATGGTCTTACCATTATATCAAATCAACTATTCAACTATTAAATTACCATGATAACGTTGTGGTCCTTGGAGTACGAGAGCTAGGAAGTTGTGCACTTGGGTCATCAGTCATGATAACTCACCCTTCATTTGCAAAGATCATGTGCTTACTCATGACAGTAATCAACAACATATCCAGTAACAAGTAAGCAAATATGAACTTCTCTTGGCCAAATCTGATGCTTGTTGGACCATTCCATAGACTATCATTGGGCTCAATTGATGCGAGTCTTTTTAGTTGCAGGTATCATTGAACCAAGTGGTCAACTAGTTAGAGAGCCAACAGCAGTCAGAAACCTGGAAATTCTAAGTCATCTGCATGATATCTTTGAAATTAGCATAAAAATCAGAAACTGTCAGCTCTGTACTAATCCTAAGAATTGATCGTATAGAATTTTCACAGCTTCAGTTTTGAGAAAAAGCATTTTTGCTCCATACTACTAAAACATTACAAAATTAATGATTCTGGCAACTTGTTAATAAAAATAAAATGAAGCATTATAGGAAGGCATGCGGCTAAGTGAACATATGATTGCATGCATTTTGTTAGTTGCTCAAGGTCACATAGTGCAGTGTCTTGTATATAGAAATGATTCCCCCATCTTGTTTGTCTCCAAAAGGGAGAGAAATCAAGCACGCAAACAAAGTGCCTTTTTAGATACTTGCGAAATTGTAAGAAATAAAAAGTTTTGAGTTCATGCGTAGTTCCTTCTTTAGGTTATTAGCACTATCCATTCAATCCATGTAAAATATATATGTAGGTGAGCAAACTGAAGCAGATGAGCATGCATGCAATGAGGAAGATATGAAGTGAGTGTCATGGAGAACGCAACTCAGGGAAAGTCAAATCATGCTGGACTTGTCTGACCAAACCATTCTGCAAAACTTGTTCAAAATAATAGGAATAAACATTCTTTTAGACTAAAGCAGAGGAACATAAAATGGAGTAAATATAACATATCAATATTTAGAGTGAGAATCAGTTAATCCCCTTGTCACATGAAGTTGATTGCATTACACAATAGGATAAAAAGTTGACCTCAGATATAGCAGACTCTACAGTAACTTCAGAGGAGTATCAGTTCATATATATTGAGCAATAGTCGCTTGTTGATGGTTCTTCAGTCTAATCCCAGGCCCCTACTGCTACCAGTTGAAATGAAAAAATGTCAATGAGATCTGATGTAATTTACATAAGTGCTACATCACCACTCAGATCTCATGATTACTACCTAGCGGAAGATCTAGACAAAAGAACACAAGCATGCAAAAAGGCAGTCAACGTGAACTTTTGCTAGTATCATACACCTTGGTGCACAAAGGTATGTTCAGCAATCAATGAATGATAAAAATCCTTGCCCAAATTATTTTTGCTAACCGAAATAGACCACTGGAAATTTATTCACTAGGAATTACTTTGGAATTGTACAATTTATGCTTGGTTAAATATAACCCTGTAGAAATCTTATAGCCCTTCATATGGATAAAATAGCAAGTTCAAACAAGGTGCCATGTCGCATAATTTCAAAGTCAGACTAAAATTTTCTAAAGTATCTCATAAGCCCCTCTCGCTCCATCATGCATGATGAGTCGAGCCTTGCTTGAAAAACATGTTACCTGCACAAGTAGCAAATAGGAAAGAAAATGTAGATTAGCTAGCGCTTCAAGAATTTGCTATGTGAAGCAGGAAACTGGAATCAAGACTAGACAAGATTGAGCTTCAGACAACCTTAAACATCATCGTTGATACTTGACAAAGAAAGCATATTGGACAACTATTACATCCACCTTCTGCTAAAAAGGGTAAGCCCCAACTATTTAGGCGGGCAATCACAGAAATTAATGTAGTTATATAATTAGTAATATCCAATCCATTTAGGTTTATTTTAATTATATTAACACATTTTCTCTACCCAACTACATTTATAAATTTTAAATTGGTAGTTATAAAATCATTATATCCAAGATCCATCGTCTTAAATAAGAAATACGTTTCTCTTGTTCTTTTTCTCAATAACTGTACATGAGTATGTAAATATTCTCATCTTTACTTATATATTTTCGATCTTGTTTTTTAATTATCACAATGTACGATCATTGTACATACGTGAGGGCATATAAGTCCAAATAAAAAAATAATAATAATTATTAGGTGATAAAATGCTAAGTTATAGATAGTACACTAATCAAGTTATCTAATCAATAATTGCATGTAAAATATATAAGTGATCATAAAACATGAAATGCGTGATACATAATAATCTATATGAATCACCATTGCAGAACATGCCATATAGTAACGTGCATATAATTTAATATGTGCACTACAAGTGTTTAAATTAACACTTACAAGTTACAAGTTACCAACATACTTTACAAAAGAATTTCACAAACATTGTAACTAAGCTTCTTAGAAGAAAAAAAGATATTATAAAAGCCCTTATTATTTGAGAAGAACAGAGGCAAGTAATAAATAGAATTTTTATTTAATTTTTTATTCAATCCAAAGTGGCTTGAACAAACGATAATTTTTGTTTATGGATGTCTACACAAGCCTAGACTGCATATGTGGGCATCTAGATGACCTGCTTCAGTCCAACTACATATAGAAGACAGCATATGTTATATGCGATGTGGTCCACTCCTATTGAAAAGTCCTGTGCAACGACATATGTGGAGACCTAGGCTGTTTGTCGAACTATGTTCACCACCCATCATATTATGATTGCATGAGAGAGAACTCTTAAGACCCTCTCCTTTTTGACAACGTTAACTTACCAAACAAATCAAATAATGAGATTGTTTACTTTATTAAATGACACTTCAAATGGCCTAGTGTTTGGTATCAAATTCACATTGTCTTAAGCTTCAACCCTTTTCTTGTGCAAATCTAAGAGTGCTTGTTGTTTTGCTAATTACAACTTCGAAAGAGAAAACACAAACACTTATTTGTTTGTATGGGAACAAATTTTCCCGGTAGTTCAATTTCTTACAAAACTATTTCCTTTTTTTAGGGAAGGTTAAGCATCACAAAGTAAAACTAAATTTCTATTGTGTAGAGAGGTCAAAAGAATGATGGCGAATGTTTTTCTTTTTCTGATTTTTTTTTTCATTTTCAACATTATGTTTTTCTGAAAAATAAAATTTAAAACTGAAAATTTTCCCACTCTCTAAGGCACAATGTTCCACATTTCATACTCAATCATTGTTGATCAGAACAAAAAACAAAGATGTCAAAGCTGATCCAGATATCTAGCTTAATTCAGTAAATATAACACAAGCAACGTATGATGAATTATCCTTGGAGAATCAGTTGTATGAAGAAAGCTCAAGCTCAAGGATATTGATTCACAAGCAATAAATGTTTACAACACAGCAGGAAAGATAAATACATATTGATGTTCTGCATCTCAATGATTTTTCATTGCCTAAATTGCTTGGATGGAAAATAAGAGCGATAGAAGGGAAAGTGAAATAGTAGATGTAAATAAACGACGCAGCTCATATGTAATTTTGTGAACCTTTCTATCCACCATTCATTCAAGTAAATGAATCCTAGATGTCTAATCTATGAATTCAAAAATAAGTTAAGTTCAACATTTCGTGAACAACTCCCAATGCTAGACTACAAATAAAGCAAATTTAAATAAAATAGTAACTAAAAACATGAAAGCCGACTTCCCAAGTTATGCAGTCAAATATTGAAAATTTTCATGTGTATTTCAGGACAAAACAATTATAAGAAAAGAACAAGTTAAATTTTCAACTTCTTTTTAAAAAAAAAAAAAAAAGAAAGAGATTTTAACAAACAAAGTATAAAGCCATTATCAAATATCAACCATAATGCTTCCTTCTCCATTTTCTCATCAAATTGACCAATTAAAAAAGGATAATAACTGAACTGACCAATTATGACAGCATTGTTTGAGTTATTGTCCTTTTTCCTAGTTTGTTGTTTGAGTTCGTAATATGCCATTAAGTATCAAACTCATCCAGTCATAAACTCAAAAGAATGATATAAAATGACATAACTATAGCAAAGATGCTTAGTGGAACCAAGAGTCACTCTAAATCCATGATAAACTCACATAACTGACATGATATTTAATACTGAAGATAGTTAACCATTGCTATTGAGATTTCAAATGTAGCAAATCATATAAACTACACTTACATTAATAGCAAGAGCATAAAGATACAGGTTGTGGCTGCTCCAATTACAACAGCAAATCATGTTTATATCCCAACCGTCTGGAGTTAGCTACAATGAACTAAATTTTGCCATTGAGATCTATACAATGAGTCATCAATACAAGGTCATTTATATTATAAAATTTTTTCAGACCACCTCTACTCTTATATCTTGAATTTCTAATTGATTCAACTTATGTTATAACAATCAATCACATATATCAGATTCGGATATCATACCAATGTGAAATTATGTCAAATACTCATGGACATGGATTCCAGATTTCAAAGATAAGACATTAAAGTAAACTTTAGTAGGGTATTTTGAAATCACTATTCTTCCTGTTCTTACCAACTGATTTAATAATTAGACTTTGGTTGTGTGTAATGAATTATTATTTTCAAGTGAAAGAATAGTACTGAAAGCTTTCTCCAAATGCTCAAGGTCTTGGTAATCACAGTAAGAACTTATAGGAATATATATAATTAAACAAAAAATCTTGGGAGGGGATTTCATGAGAAACTAATTGCTCCAATGTACAAACATATCAACAAAATCTAGGTCTGATGGCATGAACACATGTATTTGTTATCCAACTTCATTTGGCAAAATGGATGTGTCATGACAAAATTACAATTTTAAAATATAATGTTAACTATTGACAAGTAAAGCCAGAATGCTGACTTGCCAGCACTCTGTTTGTGGGTTGATACCCTCGCCATCTGCAAGGGGAAAAAGATATCAGAAATTAACATATAGAAAAAAGTTTCTTTCGACAAGAAGGTAGGAAAACCAGAAACTCGTTCAGATTTAACCTATCAGTAGAATACCGTAGTCATCATTAATTTTCCTTTCAATCAATAACAGAGAACATTGCAACGTCGAAAGGATAAAATAGCATATCCAAGACAAGCGTATTCCTTATCAAGAAGAGGAACACAATCGAAACTAGAGAGAAACACCGACCAATATCAAATCTGGTGATGACGGCGGCAGGACCTTGAACTCCTAGGCGGCGAAGTTTAGGACTGCGGTAAAAGGGGCTGCCTCCGAGACGCTGAAACTGAGATCGGAAGGACGGATCGATAAAAAAAAAAAAAGATCAAGCGGAATTTTAGGAATCGAAAAAAGGAGAACGCGAGGACGAGATTGGTCGAGAGAAAAGGGAATGCTTACACTTCGTATAGGAGCTTGGAATCGGAGGTCAGGATCACCTTAAACGAGCCCGCCGCCACCGCTTTCCGCAGCCGTCGCCGGCATCTCGAGAGCCTGCACGGAGAAGATCCCTCGAGAAGAGCTCGATTGAGGGCGATCGCCGGTCGGTCGATGCCGCAAAAGCATATTGGAGCGGTTACATTTAAGTGACGTCATGCCAGGCGGATAGGGAATGAAACCATAAACCATGCATAGGTGGTGCCTTACCTGCATATTTAAAATAAATAATTAATTAAATAAAACAAGAAAAACTATATATATATATATAATAGTTTTCCTATTTTTTTATCTTTTTAACTTATAATTTTTTTCTTCTTCTAATTTTTATTTATTATTTAAAAGCTCAGTCATATTCTGTTTTAGATCCATTATTTTATTGATTGGACTCGTGCCAATTTATTGCTTGTAAATTGAATTAATATTTAATTATTTTTTAAAAAAAAAATACTAAAAAATCAAAACAAAATTCATAAAAAAATAAAAATATGAACAAAAAAATAAATTTAAATTTCTGAAAAATAAATAATATATATATATATATGTTTAATATTAAAAAAAATTGATCCGATTAGGAAATTTTTCAAACCACGTCACATCCATATGTTTACATTATTTTGTTTTGTTTTTTTTTTTTTTTAAAAAAAATCTAGAATTAGGTGAGTTCACTCCTCTTCTTTAGTTAACCTATCATTTCGGGCATAATTGAGTTAGCTAGTGTATGATAGAGTTGCTACCATAAGATATATATTTAAATCTCGATAAAACAGAGGGAAAAAATCTTTCTAGTACTGACCAACTATAATTTTTTAATTTACTTCTTCATAAATAGTCATGAACCGACCATATAAAATCGCTAAAGTGATAGATTCCACCTTTATTACTATAGTTGACCTATCATCAATCCTAACCCCTCAAGAGACAATAAAGTTCCTAAAAAATATACCCCAAGATTTGTTTCCTTTTACTTTATTAACAAATTATTCAACATGATGTCCTTGAGGCTATAGAGCAAATAAATTTTAAATTTGCTCACGGGGCTACCGTGGTGCGTAGAAGAGCATCAAGT
Source organism: Kaempferia parviflora (assembly GCA_037177295.1). Taxonomy (NCBI): domain Eukaryota; kingdom Viridiplantae; phylum Streptophyta; class Magnoliopsida; order Zingiberales; family Zingiberaceae; genus Kaempferia; species Kaempferia parviflora. The sequence goes on along the minus strand of JBAMIE010000022.1, from coordinate 7,572,124 downwards.
TGTCACTCAAACATCCACCATTTGATCCTTAATTATAATGTATTTATAGAGATTTTTTTCCAAAGAAGGCGCACAACCACTTGATGTTGAACTTTTATGACGCTTGCCGTGAACACTTCCTGATTATCCTAACGGTCGACGGAAAACTTCCATTGGGTCGAACTAATCATCCCATGTTATTGGGTTCAAATTTTTATCAAAAAGCTTCAAATTTTTTCTATCATGTATTGTAACTTGTGTATAGTTCGCACCGACGACTTCCTCTATCAATCATTTGATCAATTGAGTTCATTACCAAACTAATGATGATAACTTTCTTGATCTATAACATTCATCAACATCAGAAGAAATATGGTAGTAAAAGGTAAAATTCATCACCCTAGTGGCTCTGCATAGTTAGCCTCATGACTATAGGAGGTAAATCGAAAAGCTGTAGTTGACTAGTGCAAAGGAGGGCCTTTTTTCAACTTTACCGAGATTTAAACTCTTACTTTATGGTAACAACTATGTCCTGTACTAACAAACTCAACCCTGCCTAAGATGTCGATATCAGAAACATGAACTGTTACATGATAAACATCCCTAATAATAGTCGAAATCTCTAGTCTAGTCTACATATGTATTTTTGCCTCTTCCCAACATAACAAGTGTCTCACTTCTAAGATACTTTGTGGAATTTCTTTTGTTTCTTCCTTCTAACCTCTTTAGCTCAAGTGATAACAATAGTCTGCCATACCAATTACCAACATAATGTTGGTCCTCTGGATGGTTTTGATGTGACCAACTAAGTTAGGTTAGGGCCTGCGTTGTATTTGATCCCTCTGCTAAGTGTGCAGGTACTTAGGAACGGAGGAAGTCGAGCGAAAGACGCAGCGGACGAGAAGGATGGCGTGGGGAGAGAGCCGACGGGCTCGGCGCATCCGAGGGACGCGGGAGCTGCGGAAGAGTACACCGGTGGACGAGAAGGAC
>JBAMIE010000022.1:7558087-7568675 GCA_037177295.1 Kaempferia parviflora | reverse complement strand
TTTTATTTTTAGTTTTATTTTATTTTAAATAGGTGGGGCTGGAGCCCACCCCAGCCCATGGGTGGCTCCGCCCCTGCTCACCGTGTAACGCGTATGGATTAGTGTATGACCTTTTACCTAAATGAGATAAAATATATTTAACTCGGTAGTGCATAGTTGTCGGTTGGTTGGTTTGTCGAAAATCCTACTCTCCAAGGATACGACTATAACCTACCTCGGAATCGCATAGTCAAAGGATGAACCATTTGCTTACTTTAAGTTCTTTGGGTATGACAGTGGTGTTTTAAGACTAATAGTTTTATGTCAACACCATCTACCAACTCTCATTCCTCTACTTGAGCACCTTGCTTCAATTGAGTGTGCCCTAAAATTATCTTCACATCTGGAAGGCAGCAACCTTTAAGCAAACAACAAAATCCAATGAGTTGGAGTTGGTTGTTGCACTGTGAATGTGATGGCACACCAACCTACCGATAAATAACGCAAGTAGCCTCTTAGTCAAATCACTCTAGGTGCCTCTAACAGACCTCATTAATCTCTTCCGACCTCTCCCGAGCTAACTTTGATCGTTTTCCTTCTTCTTTTTAGTAATTTAGGTGTTCGGGTTTTGTCCTCCTTGATTTATCTATCAAGTAAATTCAAAGCGCAACTTATGCACATTCAGAAGTCTACCTCTAGAGGAAAGAGAACGCCATGTGCCGTATTAGTTTGTTTACAAGATTAGTTTAAGTGAAGGATGAGTGTGTAACATGTAGGCCATCAGTTCCTTCTTGCTTTCCCCCTTAAAATATTCTACCTACAGATCACCTACAAACTAAAGAATTGAATTGTGAAATAGAGCATCTGATTCTATTCCACAAGGTGCAAACACATAACTTTGTGTGGTCATCTAATGTTTTGTTAAACGAAATCGAATAGGAAGTTTTCGTTAACTAGTCCAAAGGTTGGTGATTATTAATGTATGTATTTGTTACGGTCGAAATTGTAACGAGTAAAAGTAGTAGTTGAATTTTATTGGTGGTGATGCTTGGACTATATTATTATGAGTTTGTTGATAGAGGAACGCGAACAAGGAATGCTTTACGACTTGTTCACTCTTAGGGTTGGGTTTGGCTTGAGTCAGACAAAGCTAAGCTTGTGTGATGTTTTGAGGTTAATGCACTTGTCCTTATAAGTCGGTTCAAGTGGTTGGCACCTATTTTGAGTCGGAGTATTTCGGACTTGACTATCCTTTAACATTGTCTTAGTAGTTGAAGATTTGGTCATAGTGAAAATAAATACCATTTAAATTATGTCTATTTTTCTAATAAAAGTGGTTGCTCTTCTAGGCTTTGGAAAAGTGCATTGGCTCAAGTGTTGGCATCGAGTAGGAGCTAATTGATATCAAAACTACTTCATCATGCACTATGTTGGTTGTTAAACAATGAGATATTTGTGCTTATAAATTTATCCTAATGATAAGTAAAAATCTTTTTGGAATTGAGCCGGTCACTTTTAAGATTAACCGGTTTAAAGAGGTGAATAATTTAGTTAAAAAAAAAAAAAACTTACACTAATTCTCATCTAGGTTGTGCACACGAATATAAGTTTCTAAGTCTTAGAATATTTCCCTAAATATTTAAAATTTAGAGCAAAATTAATAGGGGTTTTCATTATTATTTATGTGGAATACTATTATATTAAAAATATTGTTTTTATAAATTTGATTAAAATTATTTAAACTTAATCAAAAATATTTTAATGTTGCAACTACTAGTTGCTATAACAATCTTATAACGAGATTTTGATCAAATTAAAGTGAATCTAGTTAGATTTTAATAATTTTAATCAAATTGATAAATGATATTTTAATATAACATGTAAAAATTAGAGCAATTTTGCTCTGTATCATAATAACTATCATTATTAGTAAGAAAATATATGGGAGGATTATTTTATTTTATTTTATTTTAAAAGAGATGCTCATTTTATCAAAATAACAATTAGGAATGTTTTTTTTTTTTTTTGTTTTAAAAAAATTAAACAACTATAATACACATAGTAAACTAAAAGTTTGAAGTTTAATTTGATTAGTAAGTATGAAAAATTACAAACCTAAAATGTTGATTTAATTTTAGAGTTTAAAACCACCCTTCTTTCATACTATAGATATAATAAAACTTTATATGTTACTTAGTAAGTGAATTAGGAGGATGCTTAGTGAGTTAGAGGGTGTTAGATTTACTATAATGAGATCAATTCTAGATAGATGTACGTTCTCAGAGAAAAAAACTCCTCCTATCTCTTAGTCAACTTGACAGTCGCATAATCATCTTAAACCAAAGTAAAAAAACCCCTGGTCCTCAAAGAATATTACAAATTAAACTCAACTACAAATGAAAAATTACCCAAATAAATGGAAAATACATCTACTTTTTACCCTATTTTGAAGCAACATAACTTTATTGTATGCTCAACATCAACTCTCAACTTCCTTTCATTTTTTGGATTATAAACGTGTTCATGAATATCAAAGATGGCAACATTAGAAGGCAACCAAAACTAGTTGGAGTAGTTAAAGCCTCCTATCAAATTGAGATTATTTTAGACACCAAATCAAAGTAAATAATTTTTTTTTTGTCAATAATAAACACTTTCTAAAAGAACGAAAATGATACTTCATCCTATACCAACTCGAACACTCGTGGCATGATAACATATTAATCGTGTTGTCTTACATAAAAGTGAGATTAAAAATCTTAATCAAGTGATTAAGATGCATTCTTGAGTAGTGCTTTATTTTAATGAAGAGGAAAGTCACGTCTTTATAAATTAAAGAAAATTATTTACATTTAGATACATAAAGATGTATCAATTACAAGTTGACCTAGACAGCTACTCTATTAATCACATTTTTTTCGTCCCCTAACTCCTTAAATCAATCTCACACGTTGATTCTTCATCATGAGTCGGATCAGTGAAACCTACGGTGGAGATCCATCCAGACTCCTCCTGGCTTCTACTCGGGTTCCGTCACCGAGGGTGAGATTTAGGCTTCTTTTTTTGTGTCGGTCGCTCTTGAGAAAAGAGCGGCCTTTTTGGTTTTACCAAGCTCGGCTTGCAGTGAAAAAAGTGGCGTCTTTTGCTGGCGTGGGATGGAGTTAGCCAGAGGCCCAATTCCAATTATTTATCCGCTATATATTCTCGCCTTGGGATTCATCTCGTTCTCCGTGCCAGCGGAGGTCGGTGAGTCATCTGAAGTTGTATTCTTTGAAGCCTGATCATTGCTCGTTGTTACTTTTAATATAGGCGAAATGCGAAGCTAAGTTGCTAACCACAGGAGAGAGAAAAGCGTGGCTGGCATCTGTGGCCCTGTGCGGCACTCTGGGTAAGGGGGAGAATGGCGAGGGGGAGAGCGAGGGAGATGGTGGCGATTTGGGTTCTTTTGGTTGGCATTTTGGTCGGGAATTCGGGAAGTGTGAGTGGCACCACAGACCAGAATGATGGTAAGCGGTTTGAGATTCTCATCAGCTTTTTTCGCTTTCTTTTTCTTGTAAAAAAGGGATCTTTTTTGTTAAGAAAAAAAAATTGTTTTTTTTTTGATTTTATGTAAGAGAAAGTAGGAGAGGGTCGCCGCATTGAGGTCTCAATGTTGAATCTTTCTTCCTTTTTCTGACGTCGTCGTTGTTTAAAGGCCGACAGTACGTGTTCTGGATGGTTATTGTAGATTTCGATCTCTAATGGTTAGGGTTACTGAAGTAGATTTTGGTTGGATTTTTCTTCTGTTTTTGTTACTACCACAATTGACATCATCCAAGTGGAACGAATATAGCTTCTAATTTTAGGGGGTCTTTGTGTTAGGACGGATTTGTGGGAATATATAGTTTACATGATGAGACATATGTTGGATCACATGGAAGTTGCTTAATTTTTTCTCTCTGGGTTGCCATATCTAAAATAGTTATACTTTTTCATCAGTATGAGTCTATGCCAGACAATTTTTTCTTTCAGTTAGCATCTTGAACAACATACATAGGTAGAACAACACATTATCTGCACTGCACTGAGCTGAGTGAGATTGCCTGATATTTCTCTTCATTATTTCTGGTAGCATCTCTATACTCTATGGAGTAAATAAAATGCTATTGAAACTGCAAGTTGAACTTTGACACTGATTTTGATATCCCTGTTATGGCGTTTCCGTGCAGTTTCAACTCTCAATGCAATATATGCCAGCTTGAATTCACCATCTGTTTTGACCAACTGGGTTGCCAATGGCGGCGATCCCTGTGGGCAATCATGGATGGGTATTGAATGTACTGGATCAGCTGTCACGGCAATGTGAGATTCCCCCACCTTGATTTTTTTTCGTAGTGGTATCTTTATTTTGCCTGATACGTTTTCCCCCCTTGAATTGTTACAGAAAATTGCCAAATTTGGGACTTTCTGGGTTGTTTGGATATAATTTAGAAACCATGACTTCGCTAACAACACTGTGAGTTGGATAAGTACTTCATCATGCATTTAACCCAGAAAATAATTGCCAATGTTGATGCAGTGATATTAGCAATAATAATATTGGAGGCAATAGCCAAATACCTTATAACCTTCCGCCAAATCTCCAGATTCTGTAAGTTTTATTAATCTAGGCAGTGTCAACATTTTTATAGCTGTTATTTGATTGTTCTGATGATGATAAAATGTGTAGGAATTTTGGTAGTAATCAATTCTCAGGGAACGTACCTTATTCAATCTCCAAGATGGCGACACTCAAAGATCTGTAAGTGGCTGATACCTTTGTTTGCATTTAACCTCCTGATGCTTTCAAACTAAGCAGTTCTTATTGTTGCAGAAATCTTGCGCATAACCAACTACAGGGCAATCTAACTGATGTGTTTGGCAGCCTTGGTAATCTCACAACAATGTCAGTATTCATTCCTTTGGTTCTTGATCACATCTCTTGTTTTATTGACACATTTTTTCAGCACCTGCCTGATCTACTAGACCATTTTATCTGTTGGAGTGCTTATTAAGCATTTGGCATGCATAACAGATATTCCATGTTATATTGATTGAAGAACATAGAGTATCTTTTTGAAAATTGAAATGATAGAATATTATTTTTCCAATTTGCATTGAGGTATAAGGTGTGACATTGTAAGTGAATGCTCAAAAATTCTTAAGACTCAACAAATACTTTATTTATTTGCAGGGATTTATCCTTCAATCAACTGACTGGTGATCTTCCAGTGAGCTTTAGCAATCTGTCAAGTTTGACAACACTGTATGCCACATATACTTCAATAGCATCAAATTTGAATCTTAACACATTTTCTTAAGTAGTACAATTGTTGTCGATTAATTATATTATCCAGGGATTTGGAGAACAACCAATTTACTGGACACATAGATGTTCTTGCTAATCTTCCCCTTCAGCATTTGTAAGTTTACATTTGCATAGGCAAGCAATAATGTATATACCATACATTTAGGTTGCACTTCTTGCTTTTAGGAATGTGGGAAATAATCATTTCACTGGATGGATTCCTGATCAGCTAAAGAAAATTAATAGTCTTCAGTGAGTACACAAAGAATTCTGCTACATAATTGAATAAGTTACTTATTGCATTACCTTTTATGGGTCATTTATATTTCTTATTTTACAGAACTGATGGTAATTCATGGAGCTCAACACCTGCACCTCCACCACCACCTTATCACCCCCCTCCACCAAGCCGAAAAAGCAACCCTGGCCAACATTCTACTGGGAGTAACAACTCCTCAGGCAGTGGAGGTGGAAACAACTCCGGTATAAGTGCTGGAGCAATAGCAGGAATTGTTGCATCTGTGGTGGTCATAGCAGGAATACTTGCTTTCTTCTTGATTAGACGGAAATCACGCAAACCTTCAATGGAACAATTTCCTAAAATTGATCAGTCACTTGCCCCTCTCACATCTGATGATGCCAAAGGTAAATTTTCTGCAAAAAAGAAAATTAATTTTTGGTGGTTGCTTATCCATAAGGTCACAGTTTGCTAGTCTCCACTTATCATTCACTGCTTCATCTGCATCATGGTGCTCTCTTTTCTGTATTGGCTGTTTGAGGTTTGTTGCTTCAATCCAACCAAGCACTCATCCTTTCCCATATAGGATTGAATAAGGTCTCTCTTTTTGGATTATAGGATCAAATAATAAGATTGTAAGAATTTCCAATTAAATAAAATCCTTTCCCATATAATTTATGCAGCTTGTAGTACTATCAAAGTGAATATTGCATCGCTATCATGTGCATGCACATGTTTTTACCATTTTAAGGTGGGTTAGATAGCTACATTATTGAGGTCTAATAAGCGAAACATGTGAGTGCAGTGGCTGTTCAAACACCAATTTTTAAGTTAATTTGGACATGTATTACCTTCATGGCCTATTTGGTGGTTTATTAATTGATCAAGAAATTCCCATGTATACTATAAAAGAAAATTTCTTTGCTTAAAGAACGCCGATTCATTATTGTTTTAGATTTCAACAAAAATCATTTAACTTTTGTTTCATTTCAAAATTGTAATAAGATGCTTAGCTTATATAACTGCCAATATGTTACAACCTGCTATATAGGTCCTTGTTATACTTGTTACTCTTGAAATTAATAGATGATGTTGCCTGCCATTCCTTCCTCTAAATTTGTCCCTGCATTTTGTTAGATGTTTCATCCTAAAATGATCATATACTTCCCAAATGGCATTTCTCTTAAGTATATGCACCTTCTTAGATATTCTGCACTTATGCTCACTTTATGTGCTTATCCAATGAACAATTTTCTGTAGAGATGAAGAAAATTCAGGTTTCTTCTACATCAGAGACACGGACATTGCCTCCACCAGCTCCATTAAACCTTAAACCTCCTCCAATTGATAGGCATAAATCATTTGATGAAAATGATTTATCAGACACGCCTGTTGCAAAGAAGGTTAATGTTACACCAATCAAGGCAGCTGTTTATTCAGTTGCAGATTTGCAGATTGCTACAGACAGCTTCAATATCTATAACCTTGTAGGTGAAGGCTCTTTTGGTCGTGTTTACAAGGCACAATTTAGTGATGGAAAGGTATCTCTTGCTTAAAACTAGGTTGTCTCCATCCTGCATCATAATTTATTGATTTCTATCTTTTTTATTTGGTTGAATATGCTCACCTAATATGTTAGTGTCATTTTGGATATCTATTTTCCCTTAGAAAGCGAGTCAAACTTTAAGGATGAAATATGAAAATATATAGTTATTTGAAGTGGACCATGTGATAGAATCAGTTGGTATAAGCTGCTCGAAGTTTCAAGGGATTGTGAAGAAGTATAATATTCTAATAGAACAACCTCAAAGAATGAATTATGACCCACCAATTGGAGAAGTAGAAAATCGGGATTTTAATATCTATCAAATTAGTGACCATACCCCAGTGTATATAGATCTCCCAAAGCCAACATATTAATAGCTATGAGAGAAAGACATTACTTTTTCATATCTAATTCACCTCAAAATGGATTAAATGTGTAGCATGCCAAACTTGTCATGCTGAAAAACAGACTTTGTTCCACTTAAAGCATGCATTGATAATGATCATTTAATTGTCATATTACTGATTCAATAGTTCATTGCATCTAATTCAAGATCATTGAACAATGGAAACAAAAAGAAATATAAAATTTTATGAGCAATTGCATAAAATCTCATAGTAATCTAGAAGTGTACGCTTGAGTAACCTTTTTCTGCCTGCCTAGCTTTATACTAATTCATTTTGCCATCTGGAAGATATTTTAAGTGCCTGACATCATAGATTGGTTTAAGATTATCTCCCATGTTCCGAGTGAGAGAATAGCAAACAACTCATCTATGGATTGCTAGGTTGAAGATCATGAGATAGAAATAAGCTTCCAAGTTCCTCCTTAGAGAACACAAAACATGTCATCTATGAATTTTTTACAGTGAAAAATTCCTATAAACATCGTGATGTAATAAGGTGATTGGCTAGGAAAACAGCTTAGTAAACTTGTGAAATAGGGGCTCCAATGTGTGAAACACCAAGAAGATGATGATTCTTGTTCTTTATGATGCTCTATTTTGTTTCTAGATACAAGCATAGATGGTTTTGTGAATGATGCCTTTTGAAAAACGAAATAACAAGTTGTGTATGCTTTGATGGAAATGAAATTGTTTTGTTTAAAAATAAAAGAAAACACATCCAATGTCTCAGAACTCTAAGGGTATGTTATGCGTGTAGGTTCCATAGGAGAGGAGAGTTTTGATTTTGAGGAGTCATCAATTTACTCATGTGGAAATCCAATAGAGAGCATTTCAAATTTCTCTATGCTGCTTAATTGTTCTGCAAATGACTTCCACCCTAGACATGATGGACACTGAATCCCTTCCCCTAGCATGCTAGACAAAAAAAAGGTGAAAACGGATGACACAAATATCTGATGAGGTGAACTACGCTGGGGCATGACTACTATTGAGGTGGGATGCAGCTAGGTGAACTGGAACGAGGTGCAGCAGTGAGCGAAGCTGGGCTCAAAAGAGATGAGGATGACCACAAAGGCGTTATTTAGTTGGTCTACCACTTGGAAACACCTAAAATATTGGTCGATATTCGTTTGTCTGCTTAGAAACTTTGAATATGCTTGATTTAAGCATAATAGATTGTTCTATAGCTGTATAATATTTCCTTCATTATTCTATAACAGTTTCTTGGACATAATAATTCAATTAATGCATGTCTTTGATAATATTACATTTATGTAACGAACACTTTATTTATCGACCTTTTTTTCCCCTCTCTTATGGATTCATGTTACCAGTTTCTCTTCTTAGAATGAAAGGAAATAAGACATGATTTTCACTTTCTCAGGTTCTAGCAGTAAAGAAAATAAATTCCTCAGCCTTGCCTAATCAGTCATCAGATGACTTCATTGAACTGGTTTCAAATATCTCACGCCTGCATCACCCAAATTTGACCGAACTGGTTGGCTATTGCGCTGAGCATGGGCAACATTTGTTGGTATATGAATTCTTTAAGAATGGCTCGCTGCATGATCTGCTTCATCTCTCATACGAGAACAGCAAGTCACTAAGTTGGAATGCTCGTGTCAAAGTAGCCCTGGGCACTGCACGAGGATTAGAGTAAGAAAAATTATCATTTTCTTTTTAATTTAATCTGGAAATTCATTTCATCAATGAGATCATTGCTTCCACAGACTGTTTCATCAAGAATTAGTAGCAAATGGTGCTTTGTGTTGATTGGCATTTGACACTACTTATCCAGACAAATCTTCAAGAATGTCATACTTGTTATTATATACTCAGCAATTTAATTCTTATTTTTTATATGCGTTATGTGCATCCTCTTTTGATTGAGTCCATGGGTGATATTCAACTGCCTCCTGAACTCATTATGTGCATAAGCGTTTGGATCAATTTCACAAGCGATGCTCAACATCCTTGTTATCTTCCCTCAAGGTCTTCTTATATCCTCTTGCATTGTCCTGTTTTGGGCTTGTTTATCAGAGAACCACCTATCTCATTGTTACCTTCCTCTTGTTCATTCACCTCTATATTGGTGGGCTTGATTAGGGTGTTTTAGGAATTCTAATGAGACAAATCTAAGTTTTGTAGAGAGGTATGGTAACAATGAGACATATTAGACTGTGGTGTAGAGAACTTTGGGAAGAAGCAAACCTAGTCAGAAGTATCAATGGTAACAAGTTATTACCCTCGCCCAGGATACTCTGCCTGCAGCAAGCCTGCAAAAATCCTTGTCATGTGTCCCTTGGCCCCTGTTCATAGGTCTCAAAGTAAGTGCCCCTGATAAAGTTTCAACTTGTGGATTAACTTCATTGTGCATGAGTCAATTTCTCACTTGTTAAATCCAGAGCTCTTGGCTTAAACTCTTTTAAGCAATTGATCATCTCTAATTGTATGTATGTGTCAATCATCCAACAACTGGAGTTTGAAGGTGAGTTTACCCACATCACACAGTTAATTCAAAATATATTTTACTCCTAAGATAAAGTGATTTGACTAACAAATGCAAGATGGCAAGCACTTAGTCCAGGTAATTATATTGAAGCACAATTTTGGTTGAAGATCACGAGGCATTTTGAAAAATACTGCTCTATTTTTTAATTCATTAAAATTTGTTGTTGTTATATTATGCTACTGTTGTTATATATTGTGTTTTTAATACCTTCATTAGCAATTTATATTCATGTCTGAAACATTGGACTAAGATGAGTTTCATGTTCATGTACATCGTCCTAAAATTTGAAAGTTTCTATTTCTGGTAGTCAACCCTGACAATTTTTTGCTAGACAATAAACTGTTATCTAAAAAAGTGATATTTCTAACAGTTAGATATTAGTTTGCACCTTCTAAATATATTCTGTTGTGCCATATATCTCAGGATCAGAAGGATTCATTTTTGTTTGATGTGAGATAACCTTTTTTCTGTGATTGTTTCCATGGATGATTTTTATTGTTCTCAACTATTTCTCATACCTAAAAGTTTAAGTGTGAATGACCAGTTATGTGGATCCTTTTGTACCATTCATTGCCAGTCTT